>PVJI01001074.1:176258-202952 GCA_004026765.1 Micronycteris hirsuta
GGGGGGGGGGTGAAGGAGCAGGACTGGGCAGGGGAAGAAGCATGGGTGTGCTGGGGTGAGGGACTCTGGGAGAGCTGTGGGGGAATGGGGGGATGGATAAAGATTTGTCCTGAACTGAGACAAGAGGCTGGACCGAGTATCATCACTGGGAAGGAGGTGTGACCTGGGGTCAAGTGGGTCTCTCAGTAGAAGGCAGTTCCTGGAAAGGGGACTTAATTAAGAAGGGTCAGTGAGCAACATTCCTAGAGCTGGGGGAATGTCTGTCTCAGTCCCGAAAGGAAAGGTTGCCGATCTGGGCCTAACAACGTTGAAGGAACTCAAACGCATGACGCCTTACGTTCAAGGCACTGAACCGCAGGCGTTGTGATTCGGTCTCTGTCCTCCCTGCATTCTACAGGCATGGCCACTCGGTCCTTCCTCCTTCAGGCCAGCACAGGCCAGCACTGTCCCGTTTCTCCCACCGCCATAGATAATCCCCCTTTCCCTTCATTTGCAATCTCTTTCCCCCAACAGGCTCTTTCTCCTTTCTCCATTTGTATTGTCTAATTTCTCTCATCCTCAAAGAAAAATGAGTGTCCTGACCCAGGTCCCCTTTGGCTCCCACTCCTCTGCTCTGCCAAACTTTTTGACAAAGCAAAAGGGTTTGGCGGAAAGAAGCCTGGCTGCAGTGTCAGACTGCCCCTGATGGGAGTCCTGGCTTTGTCCCTTGCTAGTCTGGGAAATTCCTTCATCTCTCTGAACCTATTTCCTCCTGTAGAATGTGGGTGTGGGAATTCCTATTTCGTGAAGTTGTAGTGCGGATCAAGTGACCTAGAATAGATATGGTGGGCCTGAATTTAATTTCCCAAATTCAAGGGTTTAGAAAATGTGACTTTATTTCTAGGACTCAACCTTATTTCCATTTTGAGCCTGCATTTGGCTGGGTGGTTAGAAACTTCCTTCCTGCCGGGGTCCTGATAACGTTCTAGAGGGAAGGCAGAGGGGAAACAGCTCCCAAGGCATCAGTTCATGGGGGGAGGAGAAAGGGCTGTTGGTGTCGGTCTGTGCACACAAGCAAGCGTGCTGTGAGCGGTCGGTCATCTCCACTGCCCCGTGGCTGTCAGTCCTTCGAAGCTGCTGCGGAGCGGAGCCGTCATGTGCGGGTACACTTCAGTGGCCATGCTGATCCTGCATCATAGTCAAGCGTGGGGACCCCAGACGTCTGCCTAAAGCCACATGCAACCCCAGAAATCCTGGTCACACAGGAATTACTGTGTAGTTGTCTGAGTCCCACTGGGCTCCAGGAAGCTCTGTGGGGTCCGAATGCCCTCACTGACCATGGCGACAAGTCAACCTCTGGCCCTTCCCTCCCTCTAGGATCTTACAAGGAAAGAAACACAACCCCCCTCCCCCTTCTTTAATCCTAAAGGCTGTCAGTTTATTTACTCATTTTCCCACAGACATGGGCCCTATATGGCAGGACATAGGGCCTGCCTTCTCCACAAACTCACCCATCTACACCTGCACTTTCTTCCTTCTGCAGCCTGAAGAACTTTCTTGTGGTGTCCAAGTGTGCGAAGCCTTGTTCTCCGCATCACACTTCCTCCCGAGTCTGTGGCTTTAAGCCCTGGAGTCATTTCCATTTCTTCCTGAGGACTAGGCTTTCGAAAGTAAAAAGCCAAGAAAGGACTCTTTCCTCCTCCATCTGCTCTGTGATCTCTTTCCTGAGGCAACGGATAGCTCTGTAAGTGTCAGTGAAGAGCTAGGGGACCCAGAAACCAGAAAACAATGGTTAATATTTCAAAATAGCATCCTGTCCCAGGGAAGCAGCTTAGCTCATAGTAGGTGGCAACACAGAACTTAGCTCATAGTAGGTGGCAACAAAGATTCTTTTCTACTCCCATCACTCCACTATCCCCTCTTCCTCAGCTGGCCATTCATTTTCTCTTTAACTCAGTTCAGTGACGTTTTCAACCTCCTTACCCCATGAAATGACTTCCACAAAAGTAACCGACAGCTCCCCCATTGTACAATTCAGTAGGGAGTTAACAGATTTTCTCTTTCACTTGACTTCCTCTGCCGTCTTTCCACTGGTGAATATACTCCCCCCTTTTCAAAATTCTCTCCTGTCTTGGCTTTATAACTTCTTGTTTCTCTTCTTACTCATTTGGCTATTTTTTTCTTCATCTCCTTCTGCCCTCCAGTGTTGGCATTTCCCAACCCGCTTTCACCACTGCTCTGCCCACCATCTGCCCACTCAGGCTGCTGATTCTACAGCATGTTTCCCTGGAAGATCTTCCTCCTTCTCTCTCTCCACCGCTCTTGTGTAATTGTAGTCTCTTTTCTTCTTATAATTATTTAAGCCCCGTTCAAATGTCTTCATTTCACTGAAACCTTCCCTGCACCACATTTCCTCTTCCTGGAGTCTCTAGTGTTAATTCTCTCCGGCTTCACTTTGTGTTCCTTTCAGTGCCTGGAGTGTCTTGCCCCACCTGATCCACCGCTGACCCTATTTAAAAGCTTATCTGCAGCGTCATGAACCTCTCTTTAGGTTCACCCGGCTTCGTCATTTTCAGCCCACTGTTCATTGTTTCCATGGTATGCTCTCTCCTTTTATACACATTTCTACTATTGCAACTACTTGCATTATAGTTGCTTATTTATGTTGGTCTCCCAATAGATGGAGCATCGTGAAAGTGGGCATTGGGTTGTATGCCGACCTGCCTCTGAGCCTTTGTCTGTATAGAGACCACAAGTGCTTGCAAAAGTAAGTTAAAGTGATTGTTAAAATGTGAACAGCATGGTCTGTGGTCTAAAACATTTTATCAAAGCTGACAGTAGAACCAGGCAAATAGGCAAGTAGTTTTATGAAACCATGACTAGAGATTTAAGAAAAAGAGGTTATGATAACCCATCATTAAGGAGAAAGTGCATGAATTGTAAAAAGTTGGGGACTTTGCCTTTTCCCTCACTCTTGATCGGTTGTCCCTTATGAATGATCTAAAGATGATTTTGCTCAGAAATGCGATTTCTAGGTATTACATAACCTGAGGGTTTTCTCAGACATTTGGAAGAAGACACCTATAAGGAAGTAACTTCTCAGAAAATGAGAGGTGGCAGGCGGGGGACCTGCTGCAGGCAGGCACTGACATGCTCAGTGGATTGCTATTCTCTGACTTGTATACTCAAGGCTCACAATGGCCCCTTGCATGGAGCAAGGTGCAGTTAAGGAGTTTAAAGGAGAAACCAAAGTCCAACCATTTTCTGAAATTTTTAAATATTTTGATATACAATAGGACAAAGGAAGGCCACTCCTCTGTGGTAATCACAGACATGAAGGAAAAATCAAGGCAGTCTCTTACATTAAAAAAAAAATCCATCTGATTTGAGACTCATGCCTGCAGCTGGGGGTTTTCATGGCTCAGCGTTACATTTGTCCAAGTGAGCAACTTAGTCCAAATTGTACTTTCATAGTTCTATTTTTGACTTGTAGCACATTTATATAACATATGCTCCTTAGAGATAAAATTTAATACTGTTTGATTATATATTTTTTAAATAAAAATTTTGAAAAATGAACCAAGGGAAAAAGTCTAAGTATTTAATATAATGTAATATCATTAATGTAGGTAACGATGTATGAAAAAGACAATTTGTGGTCCCATATTTGTCCAGCAGAAATGCAAACAAATGTAGAGGAGATATTATTTTAATTAATTTTGTGACTTGAAACACCTGTTAACTTTAATTTATATTTTTTAATAATAGCTCATAATTTTTTATACATGTGAGCGCATATCTAGATGAGAAACAAAAAGTACTTATAATACCACAGACAGAATATGCTTTTTAGTAGGAATTTAAAACTGAAGTTTCAACTGAGATTCCCAAGTACAAAAAGGATGAAAGTTCAAGTGAGGTTATTTGAAGATATTGTAAAGGAAAGGCCTATTATTTTATGACTCAAATGCTCTTATGCACTTTAAGAATATAAAATAGTGTAGAACATTTGAGATAGAGGGGGTTAGTGAAGGGATTGTAGCGAGGAAAGTTGAGCTCACCACCTCCAGAGGGGAGAGGGTAGACCATACAGGGAGCTTCCATGGGATCGCGTGGGAGCTTGGCATGTGTTCCCTACAATGGGGGGATTCTGTGAAAAGTGGGGAACAGGCTGCCCAACAGCATCTGTAGCAGAACGAAGAGGGAGAGAACGGCCTACAGGGCAAAGGATGTGTGAGTGTTGCCCACGAACCAGAGGAAGTCCCCCCGGAGAGAGAGAGAGTGAGCTGGCCTGGAGCCACATCGAGTCATGCCTGGGAGACCTCCTGCTGGAGGGTGAGGGGATTCCAGCTGGGCTGTGAAAGAGAAGCTGAGGGGTGATCAGGAGCAGCCAGCTGAAGGAAAAGGTGCATCGCCCGTGTCATGGCATGTTGACCTTTAAATAATGGCAGATATTTCTCCGGCAAAATGGGTTATTTGGGAACAACAAAGAATTGCAATTCAGGGCATGCAGTCTAAGGCTGAACCACATGGAAGTCCTGAGAACTAGAGGAGGGGATCGCTCTTTTATGGACTTGGGAGGGCGTGGGGTACTATGGTAAGGGAGAGTCCATTGAAGGAAAGTGGAAGTTCGAGGTATAAAAAGTTTTCTTTGGCTAAGTTAGGGCAGTCTCTCATTCACCAACCTGTCACTGGGGAAGGAGGAATGTTTTCTTCCTTCTGCTGAGGTTGCATCCCTTCCCGTTGGAGATGCAAGGTACACGTCTTCCCGCTGGAGTCTCCATGCCTGAGAGTTCTCTCTTCTAGCCTTGACTCCAGTTTAAATGAGGTTTCTGTTGACTCATTTCCACACGGGTTTGCAGTTGGAGGAGCCCAGAAGCAACTTTGTGAAGAGGCCCTGGAGAGCCAGCCTCAAACATGTGCCAGTAGCTCCAGGGATGTGTGACCTGTGCACTTGGGTTAATGCTCTGCAGTGGCCATCTTGAAATTCTTAATTCTTTTTCCACAAAGGGTCCAGCATTTGCTTTTTGCGCACTGCCCTGCCAATCCTGTATCTGGTTCTGTGCATCAGGCTGAGAAGGTGCAAGGCTGGCTTACAATGGTACCAGTGGGATAAGAACTGTTTTGTCCTTCACCCGGATACTGACTTGTGGGGTGGAAGAGAAAAAAAAACAAGACGGAGAAACAGAGATGCCGAGCTTGCCTGCTTTCCCACTACAGGCTTTCAGCCTAAAGAAGCTTTGAATTCTGAACAGATTCAGTGTTTTCAATTAACATCTCATGTCTGAACTGAGGGAGTTTTTGCAACTTAAAGCGACCATAATTCTGTCTAGTAACTAACAGTCAATAGAAAAATTCTGAGACTGAATTTCCCCCTACTACACAAAATCGAGCCAGTATTATTTAATAAATATTACAAATTCAACAATCGAAGGACTTCATAGTGGGTTTTTAAAATTTATTTTTAACCTCACGCAAGGACATGCTTATTGATTTTAGAGAGAGGGGAAAGCAGGGAGAGAGAGTGAGAGAAACATTAATGTGAGAGAGAAATATCGACTGGTTGCTTCATGTATGTGTCCTGACCAGAGACTGAACCAGCAACCTAGCCCTGTGCCCTGACCGGGAATTGAACCTGTGACCGAATCAGTTTATGGAACGATGCTCTAACCAAATGAACTATACCATCCAGGGCTCACACTGGGTTTAAAAAAAAAAAAGTCGGGTGTAGATATGAAACTTTCCAGTTGATTCTGAAAGTATTTTCATTAGCAGAAGACATTGTGTTTCAGAAGAGATGGGGAAACTTTCTGGAACAGAGCTGTATTTACATGAGATAACCGAGAAAGGAGTTGCGGTAATTACCCAGATGAGGGCTGGAAATTTACTGTCATTATTTCACAGTGAGCTGTTGTATTGAAAAATTCAGTCCCCACACAGAGCAGATTCTGAAAGAGCTAGAAATGCACACCACTTCAGGAAGTTAAAATTATAGGCTAAAGTGAGGCTTTGGGATTACAATAAGTATGTATTAGTTTTATTACATACCTTGATTCTTCTGCACAGCCAGGAATGATAATTAAGTACACTTGCTGCTTTGGAATTAGAACATGAGTTCTAGCTCAATGCCTCACGAGCAGTTATTGTGGTCAGTAACTTTCTGTGACCCAAGAGTACTGAAATACTAAATGCAATGCCCAGGGATTGCTTAATCGCTAACAGACTCTGGCAGAGAGGGAGAGAGAGAGAGACAGAGAATATGAATGAAAAATTTTCATTCATACTCTAGTAACGTAGTGGGGGAAAAAAAAACCCTGACTATGAAATAAACGGGAAGTTTCCAGAGGGCTTTGAATACCCCAGTTTTAGATTAGTGACATATCTGTTCATCAGGTATTCTCATGTGTTATTAATACAATGCTTGACCTACACCTTAAGACATCGGTGAAAAAGAGAAAAAGACAATTGGTACTGATAGCGATTGCAACGGACTCTTCTGCTACTTATACATAGATTTCAACTATGCACTTTTGGAAATTACTCTATTAACCATGTAAGGTATTTACTAATTACAGCTATCAGCTTAATGTGGCAGAGACTGGCTGGATGTACATGAGCCTATTTCTTTTTCTTCCTGGGCAAGATTCCACGTCATGGCCTGCCTTGTAGTTAGGCAGCTCGGGAATCCTAGCTGGTCAATGGGAGGCATGTGCAGAAAGCCTGCCTCGAATGACTCTCCACGCTTCCCCCCTTTCTGCCAGCTTGAGGTTGTGATTTTGTGTTTAGCACATCAGAACTCTCTAATGTGGAAGACACCTGGGCCCTGTACGAATAAATGCTCCCTTCCAGGAGCCTGGTCTGCTATTCAGAGCTTCACGTGGGTGAGAAACGCACTTCTACAGTTACGTGCAGGATAGGGTTTGTATTGTTTGTTGTGCGGGTAGTGCTATGTTAACGGATATATCCACATTTATGGTAAAGAAATTTTAGCTTGCTGACCACTCAGCGTGTTGTTTGATGCTACTGAATATTTGATCACATTTAATTCTCTTAATAAGCTGTTGAAGTATAGTTGTAACTGCCATTTCACAAATGAGGAAATTAAGGTTTAGAAAAGTTAAGCAACTTGCTGGAGACAGAAATTCTGTTGAATCAGGATTTGAACTCAGGTCTGCAAGTCTCCAAAGCGTGTTCATGGTCTGCCCAATAAGCCGTCCACGGGGAAAGTACTATGTAAACTGCGCAGAGAGCACAGATAGCTATATTTCTACATTTGTTCACTCACTCATTGATTTACTCAACAAACATTTATTCTGTTTTCTGTTGTGCCATGTCTTAGATACTAGAGCCAGGTCACCCTTTTTAATAAGATAGAAGCAGTAACTTCATTTTTGTTACCTGATGTCCTAAAATTCTAATTGTACCTTCCAGTTTACATTACTCCCAATGAATGGTGGAAATACTCAGAAATAAGTCCTCAGCATCGAATTTACTCATTTCTAGTCAAGAAGAGTGGAGACTTTTTTCAGATGCATGAGTTAGCGCGCTGGCCAAGTGGCTGCGTTGGTTGGAGCGTCATCGAGTACACGGAAAGGTTGAGGGTTCGCTCCATGGTCAGGGAGCAGGTTGTGGGTCTAAGCCCGGTCTCCGTCGTGGTGGGTCTGTTGGGGCACATGTGGGAGGCAATGGATTGATGTTTCTCTTTCTCTCTCCTCCCCCTCCCCCCCAAATAAACGAACATATTCTTGGGTGAGGATTTGAAAAAAAAGATGCATACATTACTTAGAGATGTTAGCCTTAAGAATATCTGGCTTAATAAAAAGAATGGGGGCTTTCCCACTAAATTTAGGAGGTGGGAATTTCGCATGTGATCAGGTCATGATGAGTGATGACAACGAAGAGGAGATCCCAGCCCACGTTCTGTAGGCGGGGCCATCCCACCAGGACGGGCAGATCCTGCCAAATTCACGATGGCGCAGTCTGAGAGAAAGAACAATGTTATGGAAACAAATAATGGCTCTATAGTAAATATTAATTCTGTACTAAAAGCTACCAGGCTTTTATTACAGAAATTTATGAAATTCCTACAGTATAAGAGCTAAGTAAAGCAGAAATAAAAGTTTACAATTGTTCAGTACTCTACACGAAGCCTAGAGTATATAATTCGTTGTAGTTTATACAATACTTAATTTTAGGGTTTAGTCTAGCTAAGATTGAATAGAATCTGATTAGACTAGGCAAAGTGTTTTGAGGCAATATGGCTCATGAAACGACTTTGGTTTAAACAAGCATATGGATATTAAAATTGGAAACAAGTGAAAATTGAAATTGATGAGGTATCTAGTAATTCAGAATTATGAACTCTGAAAGTTATATATTTAAAAGAGCTTTCCAGACACCTTTTTTTTTTTCCTTTAGCGCAGGTGTCATAAGGAACAATTTTCTTCAAAATAAAAAGTGGGTCTGGGTTACTGTTGAGTTACAAATATGACCCTTTTTTGGTGATTTACAGCAAGAAATCTGTAACCAAATCATGGTGCCAATAGGGACTTTTAGAGGTCTGATAATTATGGGAACAAATTATGTATATTTTATACACAGATAAACTGAATAAAATTAGGATACAGTCTTTTACTTTTTCAGTTTACATACCAGTTCATGATGTGTTCGGAAGTTTGGGAAAAGGAAAAAAGCAGCACTTGAGAACTTTTTTCTTAGGTAAATTGCGTATCTTAAAATGGCAAATATGTTCTAGAATGGTCAGGGAAACCAAACCAAACCCCCATTTATTTCTCATTAGGTTTCACACTCCTCTCTGCAACCCCAATAGATGGGCATTTCACAAGAGAAAAGATGTGGACATCAGTGCGTGACGACAACTCACTCTGTAAAGACCAGGAATTTAGTGCGAAAGAGTAAGTACCAATACAATGTTGTCAGGACATGGAAAAGCAGAGAAGGAAGTGCGACTCAGGAAAGAAAGAAGCCAAAAGCATTAACAAGAATCTTGCATTGGGACACATACAACAGGTAATTCAAAAAGGCTAGAGTTCTGTGGCGGAGTACTATTTTTTTGTTTGTTTGTTTTTGTTTTTTCTTTTTCAAAGTGTTCTAGAATCGACAAAACATGGTGTCAGGGAGAAACACCCCAAGAAACCTTTTGGAACTATGGAGAGTGATGTTTGGTAATATATGATCATTTGGCAAAAATTGGGTCGTCTCTGTGAATATTCTCAGGAGGCACGAACTTCAAAAGAAAGAAATGGTTATTTCCTCCGTAGTCCATGCAGAACATCATGGCTTCCTCCAAATCAATGAAAACAAATACCACGAAAAAAGGTGTCATGTTAAGAGTGAATCAGGATCCCATTGCAACCTGTGTCCTGTGTGCTGGCAGGAAGCGTCCATGGGCGGCTCTCGGGAGAGGTGTTCGTGGGCTGGACGGTAAGGTTTTCTGACAGTGAGAAATGGTTTCAGGTCTTGGGCTGACTCCTGGGGTGCAGAGGGGTTGGGTCCCGGCCTGCCGGCTCCAGGGTCCCGGGGTTACCCCCACACAGGGCACCGCACTTCCAAGTGCGGCGCCCACCCCCCACCCCGTGTCACCCCGATCGCCCCGGAGCCGCTAGGGGCGGGCGGAGATGCCCCGCAGCGGCCGCGCTTTCGGCGAGCGAGGCAGCGGCCCCTCTCCGGGAAGCGAGTCTCCCCGCCCGAGCCTCAGGTGCCCACCACCGGCCACGAGGGCGCGGGGAAACCCGGCACTTCCCGCCCTAGAACGACGGCCGGGCTCCCAGCTCCGGGTGGCTGGGGGGGATGTTCTCGCGAGAGGAGAGGGGGCGTGGGGCGCCGCGGGTTTGGGGGCGCGGGGAAGCCTGAGGACGCGGGCCGGTGGGGAGGGGAGGGGAGGGGAGCGGAGGCGGCGGGCCGGCCGGGGACGCGGGGAAGCCGCTCCCGCCAGTCGTGGAGAGCCAGCCCCTGACGTCAGGAGTTTTCCTCAAAGTCAACAACAAGCCCCGCGGCGGCGGCGGCGGCGGCGCGGCGGCGAGAACCGAGCGGCGGCGCCCCGAAAGGGAGGAAGGAGGGGGCAGGGAGGCGGCGGCGGGGTCCCACCAGCGAGGCTCGGCCGGGAGAGGAGGCCACAGCCCCCAGGCCAGTGCTGGGGGCGCCCCGGGGCCCTGAGCCGCCGCCCGCCGCCGCCTGGCTGGCGTGGCCCGGCCCCCGCCCGAGCGGTGTTTTCTGGTGATGAATTGAATTTGTAGCCGATATCCGATTCCCATGTAGAGTCTCCGCCTCCTCCTCCCTCCCCCTCCCGGCCGCTGCTGCCGCCGCCGCCTCCCGCTCCGGCTCCGCGGCCCGGCCCAGCCGGCTCCCTCCCTCCTCCCTGCAGCCCTTCGCCTGCCCTCACGCCGGCCGCACCGGGTTCCAGGGGGGCCAGAGGCTCTGCGGGGTGGGGGGAGGACAGGAGGGGAGGAGGAGGGAGGGGGGACCCCCGAGTCACCCCCTCTCCTCCCCCCGCCCCCCCCTGCTCCATCCTCCGCCGCCGCCCGAGCAGCTGCGGGCCGCCACGGCCGCCTTTGCAGGTAACAGCCACCGCCCCCCACTCGCGCCCCCTACCCGATTCGCCGCCAATCCCTCTGTACCCCCTGCCTGGTCCTCCCTCCTGTCCTCCCTCGGGCGGGGGGCAGCGGTGGGGTGGGGTGGGGGGAGGCGGGGGCGTCTGGGCTGTCACCGCGCCGGGGGCGTGGGCGGGGGCTGGGTCAGTGGAGGCTTTGGGTATGGGTGGCCAGGCCGGGGGAATGACCGGCGCTGATGACACGGGCACCCCCTCACTTTCCAGGGGAAGCTGGGGGGCGGCGGTGCGCGGGGGGCGCGGGAGGGTGTCCCCGGCCTAGCGGTACCGTCCGTGTCTGGGTTGCCCCGGCCCTGGCGCCTCCAGTCTTTGCGCAACTCCGCGCCCTCCCCTCGGCTCTCCCCGCCAGCCCCGCGGCGTGGGGAGGGGGCGCCCGCCCGGACTGGGGGGGCGGGTGGCGGGTGGCGGCGAGGTTATATAACGCTTGGAGCTCAGTGTCAGTGTGTTTGGGTTGGGGGGAGGGGGTTGTCTGCCGCGCTGCCAGAGCTGGGGCCGCCCGTGCGCGTGGGGTGGGGTGAAGGCGAGGATGCACCGGCGTCCCCCGGGGTCTCCTTCCTCCTCCACCCACCCGGCTGCGGGTGCGCAGAAAAGACGGCGCTGGTGGGTTGGGTGGGGATGTGCGGGGGGAGGTGGGTAACGTGCTTGTCTGTGTTTTTAATAGTAGTGGGGTTTTGATCCGCTGGGGAGTTGTGTGCTAAGAATAGAAATGTGCGGAAGATGCTGGGTTTGGCTGATCCAGTGATGCTGTCGCTGCTGGCGGCGGCGACGGCGGCGGCTCGGGCTGCAAGTAAACAAACCAGCCTCTTCCTCGTCCATCGCCTCCTCCTGCGGAGCGGTCTGCATCAGCCATGATGCTGGTGGGGCCCTTCAGAGTCCTAAGTTGAAGCCTCGCTGGTCGCTGTGTTCATCCTGACTCCTTGGCGGGGTCGCCCCTTGTTTGGGATTTCCCAGGAATCTACAGTTAGGCCAGATTGAATCTCTTTAGGGCCAGGTTTTCGATATTGATATTTACTGTTTACCTTTGAAAGCAGAGGAAATGTTTGCACATAGGTCAAACCTAGGAGGCTCACGTTTCTTTCATCAAAATCATGTTATGAAAATAAAGCCAACTCATTCCACCAGTGTGGTGATTTGGTTGAAAGCCCAGTGGATTGTAATTCATATGATTTCCAAATAGAAATTTAGCGTTGAACCCTATGTCTGCTGGTTAATTACTAGCGTTAATAAAATGGTCACATTCTAAAGCTCACCCTAAAGCTAAAGGGTATGAAATAATGACTTTTTGCAGTTAGCACATTGCCAGTTGGCTCAGATCATCAATGTAGACATATGTTCCATATTTGGAAAAGGGTGGTCATATAACTTTTAGTACACTGTAAATCATTAGACAACCGCTGGGTTTTGTTTTTGGTGGAAACTCATTAAAGTAGATTATACATTGTTAGGAAATAGTTGAAAAACCAAAGGTGGGAGAGTCCAATGAAGATGGTTTAGGAAACTATGTCTTCAGAATTTTAGTGGCATTGCAAAATATGTGTGCATGAATATGAATATGCAAGGGGGTGCTTGTCTACTAACACACATTTATATTCAGGACGTGGTTGTCTAAAACATGAAACTATTCACTAATATGTCTTTTAATACGTTTCTAGTTTTCTAAAGTATATGCTTGCACAATTATTTGCATATAAACAGGGTGGGGCAAAAGGTGGTTTACAGTTTTGAGTACGCAAAAGTTTATTCTTGTATTATTTACTGTATTCCGTACAAGCAACTGTAAACCACCTTTTGCTCCACCTTATATACATCAGGACTGTAGGGTTTGTTTTTTTTCTCCTGACCATAGGTAATTTTTGACTTTGCAAGTTTACCAAGGAGATTGTATTGAAGATCTGCTTTGTGTTTTGATCACTCTGGTTGACTCCCATATCTATGATTGGCTTCTACTTCTTGTCTGAAAGTGAGGCAAGTGCCTATCTTACATGATGAGACAACATTGAAATTGAAGTGAATGTGGAATTTTAGTTTAAGCTGTGTATTTGTATTGTATTTGCAGTACCATGTTTGCTTCCAGTGTGTAAAAAAGTTCTAATGTAATTCTGCAAAATAATTTCTGAAACCATTATTTGTAGTCACTTTGTCCTGTATGCTTAGCTTGTCCATGATTTGGTGAATTATTTTCCAACTTAAGTTTTAGTTTGACGCTGACTTAGTTTAAGTTGTGTATGTCGGAGTACTTAAAGGTTCTGCTCTGGACTTTTTATTGTTCATGTAAATTTATGGCTGTAAAATATTTTAAGTATGTTTTCATTCATTCAACAAATATTAGGGTGTGATCTGTGGGATAGGGGCTGGTTTGATTGGAAAGTTTTCTTATTTACTGGAGATCACTCCCATGAGAAAGGAAGTTTGTTTTCAGGTCATTGTCAGTCTAAATATGTTTGGTTAGACATGTTGTGGGCAAATATACCTAGCATGGAGTCTTGTGCAAAGTAGGGTCTCAGATTTTATTTAAAATTCTCCCCTTAGGGATTATTTATTAATCTTAGAGAGAGAGGAAGGAGGGTGGAGAGATATAAAAACATTGATTGGTTGCCTCCTGTCTGGGGGATTGAACCCACAACCTAGGTATGTGCCCTGACCAGGGATCAAACCTGCAACCTTTTAGGTGTACAGGACACCGCTCCAACCAGCTGAGCCAGCTGCCCGGGGCTAAACTCTAGCTTTTGATTTAAACTTGTGAGAGGTTTTTTTTTTTTTTTCCTGTTTCTTACATAAATTCAATGGAATTTTCCAACTATTTGAGTTATTTTAAAAAGAGGAACCTGTTTTACAAATTGATTATGTGGAAGTTTAGAGTTTACTTAAACTTTCCATATTTTCGTGAAAAGGTAGCCTCACTTTTTTGTTGTTGTTACATGTTTTACTTAAAGGGTTCACCCTTGGGAAGATAAGGCAGTTGCTGTGAACAGCATGTTAACTGGATTTTTAGCATGATTTGATAGGATGTTGTCTTTATAGTGTGCTTAAGTTTCAGGCATTAAAAAAACATTTCATCTGAAACCAATTAGATTTGAATAATATGCCAGAAAGAAAAAAGAAGCCA
This sequence comes from Micronycteris hirsuta, assembly GCA_004026765.1. Classification (NCBI taxonomy): domain Eukaryota; kingdom Metazoa; phylum Chordata; class Mammalia; order Chiroptera; family Phyllostomidae; genus Micronycteris; species Micronycteris hirsuta. Next base: position 189,971 of record PVJI01001074.1, read on the forward strand.
TTGCATTTTGTGGTGACCAAATTAGTCTTGTCATTGGACTTGCATTTTTTTTCTTAATTAATAAAAAAAATTAATACACATAATTAATTTTTGTAGATTTGTGTTCGGATATTTAAATCATTTAAAATTGCTCTGCTTGTAAGGACAGGTTTCTGAGTTTGCATCCTGGTTTCCTACAGCATGCGCTGTTCTGTAGTCTCCTGGAAAGATAGTCCCGAATCATCTGATAAGTGTTTGATTATGGTCTTCTGTGTGTGCTGGAGCCGGATACAGGAGAGTTAATGGCAGCCAGTGCTTGGGAAGCACTTGCCGTGTGCCGGGCACTGTTCTGTGTTGCTGACATGTACACATTCATTCAGAGTTCATGACAGCCTCAGCTACGCTTTACAAAGGGATTTTAACATGAGCAAACACTGACTCTGGCATTCTAGAAATCCATTTCATTTTAACTTGCCTCATTCTGAAGCACTTGCTTTTAGTATTTTTTACTAGTTTCTAACTATTAGAGCTCACAGCAACAATGCTAAATTTCGATACTGTAGTACACTAGTTTTCCCAGAAACAAGTCAAAGTAGTAAAAACAAAAGTGTATTGACTGATCCATAACATCCTTTTTCATTTCGGTTACTTCAGATGCTGAATTACATGTCATAAATGTGTACACGTTGCAGCCCCAGCCTCTCAGTATATGACATGTAAATATTCTTCCTTTGCTGGGCAATCTTCAAGTAGTAGATGACTGAGAAATTAATATGTTTCTTGACCCGTGGAGTTGCTTTTCAGTTCTGTTTCTTTTCAGTATTCTTTATATTTATTTATTGCTAACTGAAGGTATTTTGCACATCTAAATAGGTATATTTTCCTAATATTCCAAGGGAAAGTAAGAATATTTACTAGAAGAAATCATTAGAAGACTTCCAAATGAGAATTTCTCTCCTCTATCTTAGGAAAGCCTCTGACTGCATTTGTGGGGCTGGGGGGGGGGGTAGGGTGGAGGGGAGATGGTATTTTGTCAGTTTTGGAGTTTAGTTCAAGTTGTGCATGAGTGGAGTTGGTATTTGAATGTTGTATCTTCCCAACTGTATTAGACTTCTGTGGACAGGAACCGCGTATCATCGCAACGTCGTTAGCTAAGATGCCATTTATAAATGAGCTGGATAGTAGATTTGAAATTGAAGAGTCATGAATATTAGCTCTGGAAGAGCCGTGGGGCTATTTGGAGGTCATCTGCTGCCATACCTTTATTCTGTGGCCAGTGAAGCAGGCACAGAGATTTCAAGGACCTTAGAGAGCATCACTGTGTAGGGCAGAGCAGGGGACAGGGACCTGAGCCCTTTGGCCGGTCCCGTGCTCTTCCCAGTGTGCCATTGTGATGAACTCTGTTGAAGGTTCCATACCTACATGTTAACTCATTTTAGTGGTGGTAAAACTCTGTCAAGCTGATTCTTGCCATTGAATGGATCATATAGCAATTGTATTTTGTGTGTATGTATGAATTTTTTTTTTTAATTTATAACTAGGGAGGTCCCCAGGGCAGAGTTCAGAAGGAATTTACATATATATTGGAAAAACCTGGCGAACTGTGCAAGCAGAATTCTTTTAGTAGCAACCCTCCATCGTTGTTATGGGTTCCCCTGTTGTTATAGGTGCCTCCTTCACATAGACGGTGGCCGTACTTCACAAGAGAAGGGGAACGTAGGGGATACTTTGTCAATAGCTTGTCCAGTGCTTTAGGAATCAGAGGGATCCAATAAACGCTTTCCTAGTGGTTCCATGTTAGACTATTAAATAAATCACTCAGCACAAGTTGTTTTCTATTTGATTAATGATGGCTGTGTTGGTTGAAATGGCACTTAAATGCCCTAAACAGGTGTAGGAAAGAGGGGGAAGGTGTTTTATGTTTTTGTAGATATATTTCAAAGTTTGTAAAGTTGAATTTGAAGAATTGGCAATTTTGAAGGAACGAGATTTTGTGTGAAAGTCAGAACCTTGCCTGTGTCTATTCAGGTGTTTTCCAACAATATAAAACTCGCGAAGATATTTACAGAAAGACTTAGCAGAGAATCCACAAAGGTTATTATTGTACTCTGAAGAGATGAAAGGTATTGGGAATATATAATTTGTGTGGCTCACCTCCCCATATATTATGTTTTTTGTAAAAAAGCAGGATAATAACTCTTGAAAGGGACAGACTGACTTTGAGTTATTTGAAGTGCAGAGCAAGTTACCTTAAATTTCCCTTCTACTTCAGTAGTTTAAAAGTTTTATATAGCTTTATGCACTTATGTGCACATAGGCGAATACTATAAAATTATATCATGGTCACCCTTGACCATCATTTGTATTTCAAAGTAGCAACGTTCTGTTGTATTTGAACATGAGTTATATTCACTAATTCAGTTGACCGGAATATCTAAAGTATATAAAAAATTGTAGTGTAGAGCAACTATATTCCACGTAATATTAACTATAGCCAAATTTGTAGTTTAGAGAAAGTTATATTATAGAATTCTATTATGGCTTTTTACCTAGAAATTAATATAGGAAATTGTTAATCTGTGAATTTTGCTCTTATATAAAAGAATTGCTGAGGTGCCTTTAACTTTGTCACCCTACTTTTAGTCTTTTGTTATAATTTCATTTGTGATGGCACAGTTATGATAGTTAATTTTTAATTTATTTGAAAACATTGTGCTTTCCTGGACTTCTGAAGAATAATTTGATCCAGAAAAAAGTGTTTAGAACTATTCTCAAATGTTGTGTGTATGTTGGAGAGTTCATGATATGTTGCTTGGTAGAAAGCATACCAGACTTGACGCCAGATTTGCATTGCGCATCAGTCACTCTCTGTCACCAACTTGTTCTGGTGACTGTGGGGAGTAATGTCATTATTGGTTGGTCGTGGTTTCCCCAAATTCAAAATTGTAGATGCTGTAGCTACTACATAGATCTGTTACCAGAGTCAAATGAGCTAATGTTTGTGAAAGCATGCTAGTAGCAAATTATTAAAGATTTGGAAGAGATTTTTAAACACTTCGCTTGCCTCCCTGTGTACTCACTACAGTCCTTGTCACAGAGTAGTTAGCACATATTTATTAACTGAATAAATATATGTATATTATGTTTTCTTGAGTGAATGATATTTTTAAAAGATGTTTGAAGAAGTTTGATATTTGCTTAAAATTGAATGGCTGGTTGTCATAAGCAACAAATGTCTTTAAAATATTCTTACTAATATCATTAAGAAAATATGCCATTCTTTCTTTTTCCCTCCCATAATGGATCATTTTGGGCAGTGTTGATGCTTGATTTGTTTAGGAATGGAAACTTGAGCATCTTAACAAAAAATAAAAAAGAAGTCAAAAATATTAAGAACAAAAGGATAATTTTAATATGTGATAGTCCTTACCATTGATGGAAGTCTTACCATTGATAGGAAACATATTTCAATGAACAGGGAGGAATATTTATTATAATTTTAATTATATGTAGATGTTTCCCTAATGTTCAAATTCAGGTTTGGTTTGAAGATGGCTTAATACCACTCTCTCTGTTGACTCAGAATATTAGTTTGCTTAGTCTGTCCTTTATTAAGGCTGAATCTTCATTCCTTGTTTAATCCACTGATTTATTCCATGTTTGTTGAGCATCTCTTATGTGTCAGGCACTGTCAACTTGTTTTACTAATAATAATGCTATTGAATGAGCTAAAAGATGTGAAAATGTGTTTTAAATTGTAATATGACATTCAGATGCAATTATTATTATCATCAAATTCTCAAGTAATTCTGAACAAAAGCACCTTTATTGTAACTGCTTTGTGTAAATTCTAAATTGTATCTGCCAAGAATTTTGTGTGAAATTTTTTGTAAGAATGGGAAAAATTAGATTACCCAGCAATGGAATGTTTGATGAAATAGGCTTAAAGGAAGAACGAACCAAGTTCTGGATGTCACAGGACAAACTTCTACAGAGGTCAGCCCAGTTGTTAGGAGGAGGGGACGGTCCCTCTGCCTCTGGGAACAGATTACACCCTGGAACCCAGCTCGTCCTTTTGCAGATTAGTATTGTTAGTGACATGGGAGGCCGAGCCAGACAGAGTAGATGACCGTGGTCCGGGGACAGTGCCACCACAGGAGAAGTAAAGAGTACAGGTGACTGCTTAAGAGTCAATGGCATTGTCTCTGTGCACAAAAGAGCAGTTACTTCTAGCGAGTGAGCGCAATTCTGGGGTGGTATACCTTTGAATGTCTTTGAAGTTATGGGCCAAGATTGTGTCATTTTCGTGAGTAGAGTCTCAGGAGCAATTTTTAAGGCTGAAAATTATGGCTATGAGTAGAATCTGTTCACATTTTCAGATGCCAGTGCATAAAGTTCTCTATAACATGTGGGGTTCACTGGCCCTGATGAAGATGATGAATTTTGTCCTAGTGATTTAACATATATTTTAACAGTTTAATGTAAATATGCAAGCCCATTTTCAAACCTAAAATACTAGTGTTTGAAAGTTTCTTTATAGAGCAAAGTTCATTAACTTCGGGTTGATTGGGCCGTTTCAGTGTGTCGTTTTGAACGGAAGAGGCAGTGCTGGTCCCCATCTCGGGTCTCTCACAGTCGCTCTGTGACCTTGCCCAAGAGTCTCCGTGACTCTTTCTCAACTGTGAACCAAGGTCTCTTCCAGCTTTGAGATTTCTTACAATGAAATGTGCACCTAAAAAAATGAAATCAATTTTGACAGTACTTTTGTTTTTCTGGTATTTTTCTTTAAATGCAGGTTTGGTAATATAAATTATTTAAATAGGAAAGTATACATTTTAAACATGTGCATTAGATATGTGTGATTTTTTGGTCATTACTAAGTGTTGATCCCTGATCTCTTCCGTTTCTGACCCCAAGGACATTAAGATATGAATGTCCATTTACCCAGACTGCACAGTGTTGTGGTCAGGAGCGAGGAGTCGTTTAAACACATTCGAGCCCCTTGCTGCAACGCTGCTGAAGAAGGGCTAAAGGGCGGCCCCTGTAAAGACATCGTTCTGTGCCAGTGCTGCTCCTCTTTAACTTCCTCCTGATGATTTATGTGAAGAGTTCACCCTTTTCAGTATTTAGCTCTCTATGTATTATGTAGTCAGTTGACCATGTTGAGTTCTTTAGGTCTCACAAATCCAATTAAAATGATCTTTGGATTCTGTACTGAAGGAGTTTTTGGTTTGTTGCCTGTTTTTAATGGTGAGATGGGTCTGGTCTTGGATGATGCGGCCATATCTGGTGCCGTTTCCAGAAGTGTGTTCTCTTCCTGTGGATATTAGTACGTGTGTTACCAAAGAAAGAAGGAACCTGTTGTTCAAATAATTTAGGATTTGCCGAGATGTTGAATATGTTAATGGTAATGTTTCAAGAAAAAGATGTGGTGTGTAGAATTTTCCCAACTTATTTGACCAAAGAACTTAACTTTTTTTTTTATCTTTCTTATTTATCCAGAATTTCCTTCCATATTCTGTCAAGCATATTTGGGGAAAATACACCCAGATTCTGGTATCTCTTTGACTGTCCACAGTAAGAAAGCTGATGATTTGGAGGATGGTCTAGGCCCACAGCCCCTTGGCCCATTAGGGGGGCGGTCTTCTTTTCAGCCACACAGATTTTGTCAGATTGTCAGTCTTGACTCCTGACGGCTGCACGATTAGGCTGTGCACTTAATTGGCATTGGAAAAAGAAGTGTAGTTCACTTTAGTGCTAGCTAAGGAGTCTAACCTTTACTCCCTGCTATGCCTATTTATCAAAACCCAGCTTGAGAACGTAGTGTGCAAGTATTGCACAGTCCATCCATCACTTTTTCTGGCTATCCAATGTCTACGCCTGTGTTCCTGGACCACGTTTTTGGTCCCTTTCCGTGGAAATGCTTTCACTCAATTTTATCTCAGTCTTTCCCTTTTTAGGTTGAGAGGGACAATATGAAATTGCTCTGTAAAACTCATTGTTATTTATGTGTGAGGGTATTTTTGAGGACTTTTGTTTTTTGCACTCTCAAGGTGTCTTGTAAAGACCCATGAGAAAAATTTCAGAATTTCAAATTTTTGTCCTCGGAAGAATTAGTCCTTCTGAGCAACTTTTTTTTTTTTAATTAAAAAAAAAAAACCTTACGAATAATGGTTACGTATTGAAACCATTGTGTTTCTGTATTTGCATTGCTTCTTGAAAGCTCCTGCCAAATTCGTGGCCCATCTTTCACAAATACATAGACTTGACTTGGGCTTTTTATTTTTATTTAAGGCAGTAATTTTCAACCTTTTCCATCCTATGGCACACACAAACTAATTACTAAAATTCTGCAGCACATCAAGACATCTATTTTTTGCTGCTCTGACCAAAAAAAAAAATAGGTATTTTGATATACTCACACTAGACAGCTATTGTTGTGTTGGCTGTTGTCATTTTTTTAAAAATTTGGCAGTCTGAGGAAAAAGGGGTCAGTGCTGCAGACCAAATAGTCAGGTGTTGCATGTTTTCAAAGTTCTGGCAGCAAACAGTTGAAACTCACTGATTTACGGTAACGTAGATTTGGAGTTGAGCATGCAGGCGGTGGAGTCAGCCAGGACTCCCATTGCGGCTCCCCTGTTCCGTTTTCACATCGGGCAAGCTGCTTGATCTCCGTGGCCCTCAGTCCTCCCCCCGCATTTGCGAAATGGAGTTACTCGAAGCTTCCTAAATTGATTGTGAAGATTATCTCAGAAGAACAGATTTAAGCGCCTCTACGTGTCCTTGACATATCTTGAATGTTCCATACTTTTTTCCACTTTCCTAGTCCCTTTGCTTCCCTTTGTCTACTTTAACACATAATTGATTTTATATCACTTATAATGTTTTACTTACTGTAATCAACCTAAAATATTTCTTGGAACAAGGCAAAGTAAGCATACGTGTCAGTTTCTCCGCACATGTTATTTTGCATAAAACGCAACCATTAAAGACATTCCCAACTGCTTTCCCACAACTTTTCAAATTTAGAGAAATTCTGAAACTAGACACAGGTGAAGATTTACTTTTAGACCACTCGCATTCTTTTTCCCTTCCACCTGAAACGTAATCACTAAACAAATTTTCTGTATTATCTGTGTAGGTGTGACCGTGGTTTTCTTAGAACATTTTTTATCACAACCTCTTAGGTTAAAAGTTCCACTGTCATTTGAAATCTGTCACAAGACCAGGGAAGTACATTCATTATACAGCTATTTAATAAATAAGTCCCCAGTTTGAAGAACTGGACTTTTATGTGAGGTCAGGCCAGTCGAAGACATTTACAAAGAATTAGTTGTTTGTTATTGCTATGTGAGTTGCAAGAATGGAAAAAAAAAAGAAATTCTTTCTTCAATACTTCCTTCCAGGCTGAGTCATCACTAGAGAGTGGGAAGGGCAGCAGCAGCAGAGAATCCAAACCCCAAAGCTGATATCACAAAGTCCTGTTTCTCCAAGTTGGGGGCTGGAGGGGAGCCACCATGAGCGATGTCACCATCGTGAAGGAAGGTTGGGTGCAGAAGAGGGGTAAGTGTTCAGCGCGACCGAAACCGTGTGGTTGGTAAGTGTGCGGACAGTGAGTGGTGTTCTGGAAGCTGATCTTCTTTCTGATGCTACTAACAAAGTAAACTGTGCCATGCTATGTCCAGTAAGAGAGAAATGATATTTTACCTCTGTGCAAGGAATTTGCTTGCTATTTAGGTGTTCTTTGTAATTCTTGATTTTGATCGTGTATAATCAAGTTTGGCTTTCTGGTCTGTTGTGTGCGTGCATGTTCCAGAGAATTCTTGTATTTTTCTGTGTTGTCTACAGGCTGTAAGTCCAAAGAGAAATCTTTAGAATGATTTAATATCTAAAAATGTGTCTTTAACTTATGTGCATTTCAAGATGTGTAAACATAAATAAAAATATCGAATTATGTTAAGCCAATTTGGGTGGTGGTGGGGGGAGGGTTCACCACCAAACTGGTGGATCTTCTACAATCTCATGAGTAGGTAAGTAAAGTCCTGGAGTGAAAGACCAAGTGAGGGAAGGGTTTGTGTGTGTGTTTATGTTTACTTTCATGTTTTTATTTTTCATGATCTACTTTTAGTATTTCTTGTTCACTCCTACTTTAGATAAACAATTCAATGCATCATTATACTTCTGTGTTATTAAAGGAAGAACTCTTCAATGTAAAACTTAAAATAAGTTTTACATCCTCTATGAGATCACCTGCTAATGTGGTCAATGTGTTTATTAGAAATCTCGAGTTTAGATTAGTTGCTAGGCAACTATTGTTTATCCACATGGCCAAGTTGAGTAGCATGAGGGCCATTTCATTCTCAGGACTTGGAAGTACTGTATATCTATTTTCTTGTTAAAAGTTGCCTCTTAAATAGTGATTTTAATAAATTCTTTCAAGGTTTGTATTTCATACCTATGCTGAAGAGCTGTTGAGAAGAGTTAGATATGTTTATGTATCATTGAGCTTTTAAAAATCAACCTTAATGAGTTGTTTATTATACATATAATAAAATTCACTAATTTTAAGTGTACACTTTGGTGAATTTTGCTAAATTTATACAGCAGTGTAACAAACACTATGATCATGACTTAGAACCTTTCTATAGCTTGAAAAAGTTCCTGCATTCTCCTGGTAACCACCAATCGGCTGTTACTGTCATTTTGCTTTTCTAGAATTTCATGTGAGTAGAATCATACCGTGTGTGGCCCTCCGTGTCTGGTTACTTTCACATCGCCTAACACTTTTAAGATTCATCTGTGGTGTTGGGTGTATCAATAGCATGTTTCTCTTTATTGTCGAGCAGTGTTTTGCTGTTTGGGGACACTACAGTTTGCCTGTTCACCGGCGGATGGGCCGTCGGGCCGTTTCTGGTTATTGACTGTTATGAATGAAGTTGCTGTGAACGTTTGCATGCATGTCTTTGTGTGATGTCTTCATGTTACTTGGTCAGTAATCTAGGAATGGATGGCGAGGTCATACGGTAAGTATATGTTTATTTTATAAGAACTGCCAAACTGTTTTCCAAAGTGGACGGCTATTTGTGTTAAGTTTAATTTTTTATGTTATTTCTTGTATTAGAAATTGGCAAAGCACTTTCAGATTTCAGTACTGTATGAGGGAAGGTATTTTTTGGTTTATTTTCTAACTTCTAGCCCATTATATTTATATTTTTCTTTGTTTTTTGTGGGGGGGGGCAAGTCACTTGACCCTTTTAGAGTTTTACTTTATTAATCTCTAAAATTGTTCTTAAAAGTTTTTTGTGAAGATTAAATAAGATAATGGATATGGATGTTTTGACAGTTTTAACATAATTGTGAACTGTTACTACCAGCACGTTTTATCAAGGGTTTAGGGTAGTTGTCAAATCTGTTCAATTAATTGTGTCTTCTTGAAGTATCATTATAGAAGGTTGGACTATAGTACATGGGATGTAGAAAAAGGGAAAAAAATCAAAAACAATTTCTCAGGGTTTTCCAAACTGCATTGGTTAGGGAGAGATGATTCTAGTGATTATGTGTGTTTGTGTGTGAGTGCACATGTGTATTAATTTCTGGAAGTAGTAGTTTTATGAACATAAGAATTGGATTAATGCCTAAAGGTATAAAATGAAAAGTGAAAAGCTTTGTACCTCTGCCTCTTTCAGCTAGTTTCTCTCCTCAGGTAACCATTTTAGACCTTTTGTATTTTTAATTCTTCTGCTGATTATTCCAGTTTTATATATAATACAGTATTATGTTACACTTTATTTTGGACTAATCTAGTATAGCCCCACAATGAAAAATGAACAATTTCACTTACTGTTCATTTTTTGGGCTTTTTATCATTAAACTTCTAGCTCTTGAATCATTAATTCCATGAATTACTTAGACATAATCTTGTCAGTTTATAAGTTAAGAAAAATTAGTCCCCCTTACAACCTTTCCCTTGAATTCCACACATTCCTTTCCCCATTTATGTCAGCTGTAGCATTTATGTTGTGTTGTCAGGGTTTAATCGTACCGCTCGTTGCTTCCACAAAGCAGTGATCAGTGTTAGCTGTGTAAAGAACATGAACTACTACACAGAGTAGTGTGATGAGCGTTGGGGGTCCATTGAGAACAAATAGACTTTATACGCTGTTAGTACTCGAGACCATGCCATGTTTTCGTGTGGGCTACAACTGTTCCTCCTGGATTTTCCAATTGCCGCATTTCCCCCATTGGTAGAGGAGTGTATGTCTTCATCACATCCCTTGGTTTTCCATCTTTATTTTGTACTTTTTTTAAATTACCATTTTCCCCCCTGCCCCGCGCCCTCTTCCACCTCCACCCGCCTCCTTTCCCCACAGTCCCCACGCTGCTGTCCAGTTACCCATCTCTGAAATACTGTTTGTTGAAGTTCTGATACGAGTTGCCTTTTTATCTGGGTTTGATACGCAGCTAATACTATGCTATTTAATTGCATTCTGGGAGTAGTCCTGTGCTCTGAGACATATTTTCCCTTTTCGTTTGGGATTGATTTTGCAGTTTTCTGGGATACTTCCCTGCAGTAACTTTTCAGAAGGAGCGTGTGTGGGGGTGCTCGTCAGGTGAGAAGGGTGTTTGAAAATGTCCTTTTCACTCTTGTACCTGGTACGTCCCTCGGCTGGGCACAGAATGCGGGTTTGCATCATCTCCCTCCAGAGTTCCGAAGGTTGCATTCCGCTGCTTTTTAGTAGCCAGGGTTACTGATGAGAGCTGAGATAACATGAAGACTTGTTTGTAAGCGGCTTGTTTTGTTCTCTGGAAACTTCTTCTGTTGGCGCCACTTGACCTTCGGCATTATGAAAGTTGAGGAGGATGAGTTATAGTCCTTGTTAATTCATTCTGTAAAGCCTTCGGTGGACTGTTTGAAAATGCAGACTTTTAGGGTCTTTGTTCAGTTCTGGACAATCTGTATTTCTTTTGGTTCTTCCCTTCTATGTTGTCTGTATTTTATGTTTTCTTAAAAAAATTTCCCCTAGAGCTTGCATATCAATGCACTGTTTTCAATTTTTTTTTTTCCATTTTCCATGCCTTTTTTTTCCCCCCTTTGTTCTGGGAGATTTCCTTGACTTGTTATTCTAGCCCTTCATTGAATTATTTATTTCAGTTATTACTTTATATTCCTGGGAATTCTTTATAGTTGATGGCCACTTGCTCTTATTTTCCTTACATAACATAGTCTTATTTTTAGGACACTACATAGATTTTATTTGTAAGTTTTTTCTTTGCTTTAAATAATTTCTTTAATTTGTTTTTTTGGTTCTTTTTTTGGTGGTAGTAGTTTTCTTCACGTACTTGGTGATCCCTGTTTGTCTGGCTACATTTGTGGATGAAAGACTGGGATTGCTGGTAGTGTTCTCTGTTTTTACAATTCATGTATTTTTTCCTGTGCTTATAACAAGTTCGATTTACCGCAAGAGGATCTGTATGGTAGTTTTTAACTGTACTTGAGAGCATTAGTTGAAATATTAGGGAAACCAAATTGGGCATTTTTTTCCCTCCACCATTTAAAATGTATTCTTTAGAGATTTTTCAGTACTATTTTAATAATAATTTTGTGTTTTAGTCAAGTAAACTTCACTATATAATCTGTTGGTGTTTGTCTATATTCCATTCAAAGGATTTCTTGTAAAAGAGCACTATTGTTTGCTGCCTGTTGACCCGGGGCAGTTGTTTTCACCTGAACTGTGCTGTCCTTGTTCAGTAACAAATATGGCCCTGGCTGGTGTAGCTCAGTGGATTGAGCACGGGCTGGGAACCAGAGGGTCCCAGTTCGATTCCCAGTCGGGGCACATGCCTGGGTTGCGGGCCGGGTCCCCAGTGGGGGCCATGTGAGAGGCAACCATACATTGCTGTTTCTCTCTCCCTCTTTCTCCCTCCCTCTCTCTCTGAAGATAATAAATAAAATCTTAAAAAAAAAAACAAATATGATAATACATGCCTTCTTTACCTCGCCATGTGGTTTTAAGCACTAGGAGATAATGTGTATAGGGGAGTGTTTTTAAACTATTAATAAAGGGTGTTGATATAACATAGCTGAATCAGTTCTTGTTAGCTCCTGGTCAGATACAATCTCATTTTATCTTTGCTTTTAATGCAGATAAGTTGTTCTTCAGAAAATATCTTCCAGGAAAAGAAAAAAAAAAGACTTAAAGATAATTACTGATACTGTATAGCATAAATGCTTTCCTAACTTTATTAGTGGCATTAGTAGTGAAGCCTTTTTTTTTTTCCTGTACTTTTCTGGAGCAATTGCAAAATGGTGGATATTAATTGAGATAACACATTAACATAGTATTGTTGATGTTAGAAATGACAGTAAAAGAAACACAATGTAGCAAACGTGGAGTAAAGTATTGTCTGCATTTTCCTCCTTGGTGGTCTGGGCTGCACATTGGCATAGGAGTCATCTGCATATATATTAAACAGTTGTTACATTATCTCCTTCTAAGAGCAGCCTATAAAGTATACGCCAGGTGACTGGTTATCAATAAACCTGATGTCAGATTTGTTTCTTACTTTGTTCCATTAGAGCTAGTGGCAGTATTTGCTCTGAAGAAACTCACTGCATGGATGAAGTTTAGCCAGTTTAAAAGATTTTAGTTGTAGAACTAAGTAGATTGCAATAATATTAATCAAGGGATTATTGGAATTTATAAAATTTTATTTGCTTAATAGCATCATTTCTTAAAAAAAACCCCTAAGTACATAGTCTCTTATAAATGTGGACAGCTAGTTCCTTGGTAACAAATTATAATCTGTGATGTATTTCTATTCAACTCATAATCTCACCTTGAAGTTGGTATAAATTGAAGGGTACCATTCATTGGAAACAGTTGGATTGATTAAAATGCCGTATGCATGTGTTAATTTCTTACGCTTTTTCTTGTGTTAATATCTGACGGATTGAACTGTCCTGTTGTGTTCTGTGTATGTTAACCAGTTTGTGCTTTCAAAG
>PVJI01001075.1:0-110816 GCA_004026765.1 Micronycteris hirsuta
CCTGTAAATTGTTCTTTATTTCAATTAGTGTATCTTTTGTTTCTGACTGGATCTCCTTTATGCTGTTGAAGTCTTCACTAAGTTCCTTGAGCACCCTTATAGCCAGTGTTTTGAACTCTGCATTTGATAGATTGCTTACCTCCATATCATTTAGCTCTTTTTTCTGGAATTTTGATCTGTTCTTTCATTTGGGCCATGTTTCTCTGTCTTCTCATTTTGGTAGCCTCCCTTGTTTGTTTCTCTGTATCAGATAGAATTGCTATAACTCCCTGTCTTGGTATTGTGGCCTAATGTAGTAGGTGTCCTCAGAGTCCAGTAGCACTGCCTCTCCTATCACCCAAGCTGTATACTTGAGGGACATCCTGTGTGGACTGAGTATACCCTCCTCTTGTAGTTGAGCCTTGGTTGCCATCAGCAGAACAATGGGAGGTATTTACCCAGGCGAGTTAGCTGCAAAGACCAGTTGTGACCACTGACCACCAACCTCCACTCTCTGTGGAAGATCAGTTGTGCAGGGGCAGGGTGGTGGTACATCATGGTTTGTAGCTATCCAGTGGGTGTATTGGCCTTGAGTGGTGCAGGCCAAGGCCCGCCCCACCTGTGTTTTTCCCAGGGTACCCTGCCTGTGCTATAAAGCAATCTGAGGTGGCTGCTACTTGTGCTGGGCTTGGAGATTCCCAGGTGAAGCCAAGCCGTTAATCTAAGCTGGCTGCTGCTATTGCTGGGCCTGGGACTCACTGAGGCCAGCTGTTGCTTGTTTGATAGGATTTAGGAAGTTATGAAACATGAGCCAAGAACAGTCATTCATATGGAAAAGCAGCTTGGGTGGGCCAGTAAGTTGGGTGTGGTACAGTCTCTGGGGATGTCCAAGGTGGGTCTAACAGTGTTAGCCAGTCTTATGGGGTCTCAGATATGGCACCAGCCTGTTGGCTCTGTTGGGGGGAGGTTTATAAAAGGGACAATGGCCTCTGCTTACCTTGATGCCAGACACTTCGTTTCTCTCTATATGCCACTGGTGCCTTTCAAGCTGCTATCCTGGTGCTGGACCTCAGAGGGAGTGAATCTGAGTAGGTAAGTTCCTGTGTGGGTTCTTTAAGAGAAACTGCTTGGGACTCCAGAAGTTTCTTCCACTGACTCAATCCCCACTGGTTTTTGCAGCTATAAGTTGTGGGGACTTAACTTATCTTCCCAGCCCTGGAATCCTGGGCTGGGGGGGCTGGTGTGGAGTTGGCAGTCCTAGCTCCCGAGATATCCCTCCCAGATTTTTATCCACCACATGTGGGTGAGGGGTCAGCCCAATCTGTGTCTGCACCACTCCTACCAGTCTGGATGGATGTGGTTTCTTTAATTCCATAGTTGTCAGCCATCCATTCAACTCAATTTCATACTTGTCAGACTTCCATTCAGTTTGATTTCTGACAGTTCTGAGTGATGGTTGTTCTATATTTTAGTTGTAATTTTTATGTGATTGTGTAAAGAGGTGAGTCATGTCTGTCTATGCCACCATCTTGACCAGAAGTCCCAGAGTTATCTTTCTAAGAGTCAAATTTGATCATTTTTCCCCCTTACTTATGTCTCTCAATGATTCCTTCATGACCAATCATAATCATTTTATAACAGTTAGTGTGTACTAGACATTGTTTTAAGCACTTTACATATAGTAACTTATATGAGGTAAATGTATGATTACTTGTATTATCCTCATTTTACAGATGGTGAAACTAAAATATAGAGAATTTGTTCCTTACCCAAGAATATCAGCCAGTATGCAGCATGAGGAGGATTTGAACTCTATAGATACAGTTTTAGAATCTGTGGTTTTAACCTTATTCTCTTTGTAAAGTCTGGGTGTTTAATATGGCTTATAAGACTCCTCATAATCCAGTCCTACTTGTTCTGACCTTCTTCCCTGCTCTATGTTCCAACCATTGGAAACCACTTAGAGTTTTCTGAATGCACTATACCCTCCAACCTCACTGCCTTCCAACCCCTGCTCCCTCTGCCTACATCCTACCCACCATGTCTGTGCAGTTGACCCTCACTCATTCTCTGAGCCTGAATTTAAGCATCACTACTCGGGTAGGACTTTCCTATGATCACAGCCACCCTCTGAGGTTTATGCAAAAGGCACTCTCTATACCACAGTGGTCAGTTTACCAGCCTATCAGTTCCTTCTAAAGTAGGCTATGGGCTCCTTGAAAGGGCCCTGGGTCTTTACCATTATGCACCCCCAGTGATTGGCACATAGTAAGCGCTCAGCAATGTTGCTGGAATGAAAAACAGTGAAGGTAGTGTATGACAAGGTACAAATAAGTTACACAGAAAATAAGATAGAAAAAAATGCTCAAAAGTTTGAGAGAACAAAGAGATCATAGTCGGCTGGAGCATCCAGAGACATCTTCAGTTTACATAAGAGAGAACTGAGGCACAGAGTTTAATAAGTAAGTCGCCCTAGTTCACATAGCTCGTAAGTGGTGGAGAAGAGATTTGACTCAAGTTGCCAGGTGTTCTATCTATTTAAACTTTCTATCTATATAAACTTTTTGTATTTTAACAGTTAAGTATATACTTCACAGTGTATAAAACATAAATATGAACTAATGATTTTAAGGATATTATTATTTAGAATGAGGATAAGAAAATAATGAGTCTATTTAAAGAAAGTAAAAGGAGAGTGGTCTCTAAAAGAACAAGTCAGGAATGCTAATAACTAATTAATGGTCATCTTTATGAAATATGTAATTAACTATGATAAAAGTTAAGGGGCCTATAATTTACATTCCTGTGACAGATAGCTGATGAGTTGCACTGTGATGCTAGGTTTACTTGACTCATTGAGAATTTATTGAATGGTTAAACCTTGCTACTGTACCCTTAGGAACTCTCATTTCATTGTCAATAATTCCTTTAGACATTGGACCTTTGCCCTGAACACTTCCACCTTGTCCTCCCGCTTCCATTTCCTTTCATTACTGAAAATCTAACTTTCCCTTTAACCAACTTTTCACCCTCTCAGTAGAGTTTGCATCCTTCCTCATTTTTCCTATATCTCAAAGTCAAGGGAGCATATTCTCCTTATCCTCTACTCCATCTGCTTCCAGATCATCTTTGCATTACTTTTTAATTCCTAAACTCAAAAATGTCTCCTGTTTTGAAGTCCATGTCTAATTATTATCTTCTCTTCATCTTTCCTCTTCTATCTACCAACTTCCAAGTTACTTTTCCACGTGCTGAAGACTCTGGCTACAACATATTTGAGTGTGATTGCCTTCTCCTTGAAAAATCTCATTTGTTCTTTGCCGGTTTTGAGTTCCTTTACCAAAAAGGTGGGATTTCTTCAAGGTCCCCCTATGTGCAGCCCTTAGGTCTTTTTCCTTTCACTTCTGTCCCTGGTAACTGCCATGCCTTCAACCAATATCTCTTTTCAGAGATTGTACTTCCATTTCTGGGAATTTACCTTTGACCATACAACCTTATGATGAACTAGCTGTGTGTTAATAATCTTTTAATTTCTCCTAGTTCCCAATAAGGGCTATGGGCACTATTGTCAACCAAATTAAACTTGACTGACAGTTCTTTATCTTGCAATTATGTAAGCACATGCTAAATATGGCATGTCTTTGTCCTTGGAGACAATAATTTTTAAAATGAGAATCTTTGACACTACCAACTAAGCTATGGAAGGGTAAGAAACCATATAATTTCACTCATACATGGGATATAAAACTTAAAGCAACAAATGAACAAACAAGAAAAACAAACAAAAACTCACAGAGATAGACAACAGCACAGTGGTTACCAGAGGGAAGGAGGGTAGTAAAGGGTAAAGGGGGTCAAATACATGAGGACGGAAGAAGATCCAACTTTGGGTGGTATACACACAATGCAATACATAGGTGATGTATCACAGAATTGTACACTTGAAGTCTATATAATTTTATTAACCGATGTCACCCCAATAAATGTAATTAAAAAATAAAATGAGAATAAAAATATTAGGATTTGCTAGCGTCATCTTTAACCTCTTGAAGTATTTCCACTATTATTGACATGCTTTACATATTCTAAATTTTAAAAATCATTACCAGATTGGTTCTGTATATAAATGATTACTCTACAAACCAACCTTCTGAATCAAGTGAAACAACCCACTCAACTTTTTAAACTCAAAGCACTCAAGTAGCATCTCATTAATGAGGCTGAGTTAACTATTCATGCGTATCTCCCTTTTCTGAAGAACAACCTAGGAAATTGTTAAACCAAGCCAAAACAGCAAAGTGACATTGAAATTTGGGGTTTCTAAAGACTGAAACAAAAAGAATAAGTCATATTCTTAAATTCTATGTGCCTGATGATCATTTGGATATGGCTAATTTGAAGAGGGCAAGGACAATAGCTAGACTAATGGATGGATTTACTATGTTGTAGACAGACGGACTTTCAAAAACTCACAAATATTTTAGTAATTAAGGAAAATAAAATCAACTCAAACTCTATTTAATTTGTACAATGGAAAACTTCAGTTTTAAAATATTTTAGAATTTCTATTAAGTATTCAATACTTTTCATAATGCTTTTGTAACAGAATCTGGAGTTTCTGTTACCTCTCCCCTCCTACAGCTCTACCTTTTAAACACAAAGCACAGAGGTAGCCAACTCATCCTTAGGTCATAGGATACAAGGTCTGTCCAGAAGGTATCCAGTCAAGTACTATGAAAAATAGAGACTTTTATCAAAGAAAATATAATATACAAGAAACATAGTACATAGGACAACAATGCCAATGAAGGGACAGTCCCCTTCAAAGGAGGCACCTTGGAATCTCACATAGTTCTCCCAGTAACTGTTAGCTGTTCTGGCATATTTTCCTGAATCTCACCAACAGTCTGAAATCTCTTCTCTTTCAAAGGTGATTTTAGTTTTGGCAAAGCCAGAATTTGTGGGATGCCAAACCTGGGCTGAAATGGGACTGAGATCACCCAGGTGATTTGATGTTTTGCCAAAAAACTCTGCATGAGACTGATTCATGAGCAGGTCCGTTGTTGTGATGAAGCTGCCAATCACCAGTTGTCCATAGCTGCAGCCTTCTGAATCATCTGAATAGTTTCCACAGAGGAATGTTCAAGCTTAATGCAACATTTGATGCAGATTTGTAGCTCTACTCACTCAGTCATTTTGAATGTGATGGCCATAGAGTACACATGCTCACTCAACAGCGTCTACTGCCCCCACTGACTAGTACAGTGAAGTCATCATTGTTCACACGTGTGAATTCCAGTCCTCTCTCCTTGGCTACCAGGTTACACTGATGTTGATCAAACCACTTTCGTTATATTAACAACAGTTGGAGTTTTTCTGGACAGACCTCATAGAATTGGTGTTAAAGTACAGTGTTCCATTTCTTGAAAGACCAAAACTCTTGTCCCTGGCCAGTGTAGCACAGTTGATTGGAGCATCGTCCCATAAACTGAAAGGTTGTGAGTTTCATTCCTATTCAGGTCATGTGTCTGGGATGCAAGTTTGATCCACAGTGGGGTGCATGCGAGACAGCTGGTGGACATTTCTCTCCCACATCGACATTTCTCTCTCTCTCTCTCTCTCTCTCTCTCTCTCTGTCTCTCTGTCTCTCTCCATACCCCTCTCTCCCAGGTAAGGATTAAAAAACAATCCTCTGAAGCAACCGTGGCTGAATGTTACAATCTGACAAATTGGATGGATTCTTTTCTATTGGTGTGCACTGTTTCATGTCTTTATTTTTTTCTTTTTTTAATTATATTTAATTGATTGTGCTATTATAGTTGTCCCAATTTTTTTCCTCTTTGCCTCCCTCCACCCATCACCTCCCACACCCTCAGGCAATTCCCACACCTTTGTCCATGGGTCATCCATATAAGTTCTTGGCTACTTCATTTCCTATACTGTAATTTACTTCCCCATGGCTATTCTGTAACTACCTATTTGTACTTCTTAATCCCCTCACCTCTTCACCCATTCCCCCAAATCTCCCTCTCATCTGGCAACCAACAAAATGTTCTCCATATCGATGATTCTGTCTCTGTTCTTGTCTGCTTAGTTTGTTTTTTAGATTCAATTGTTTACATAAGTGTATTTATTGCCATTTTATTGTTCATAGTTTTGATCTTCTTTTTCTTAAGTTAGTCCCTTTAATATTCCATATAATAATGACTTGGTGATGGTGAACTCCTTTAGTTTTTTCTTGCCAGGGAAGCTCTTTATCTACCTTTTGATTCTAAATTATAGCTTTGCTGGGTAGAGCAATCTTGGCTGTAGGTCCCTGCTTTTGATCGCTTTGAATATTTCTTGCCAATCCCTTCTAGCCTGCAAAGATGCTTTTCAGAAATCAGCTGACAGTCTTATGGGAACTCCCCTGTGGGTAACTAACTTCTTTTCTCTTGCTGCATTTAAGATTCTCTCTTTATATTTACTTTTGGCATTTTATTTATGATGTGTCTTGGAGTGGGCCTCTTTGCATCCATCTTGTTTGCAATTCTCTGTGTTTCCTGGACTTGCATGTCTATTTCCTTCACAAAATTAGGGAAGTTTTCTGTCATTACTTTTTCAGATAGAGTTCCAATTTCTTGTTCTTTCTCTTCTGTGGCACTCCTATGATGCAAATGTTGGACCTACTAAAGTTGTCCCAGAGGCTGCTTACCCCATCTTTGGTTTCGGTTTTTTTTAGGGGTGGGGTGGGAGGGGGATTCTTTTTTCTTCTTATTGTCCTGATTGGTTGTTTTTTTCCTCTTATGTTCCAAATCATTGATCTGATTCTCAGCTTCATCTACTCTACTATTGTTTCCCTGTAAATTGTTCTTTATTTCAATTAGTGTAACCTTCGTTTCTGACTGGGTCTTTTTTATACTTGTTGAGGTCTTCACTAAGTTCCTTGAGTATCCTTAAAACCAGTGTTTTGAACTCTGCATCTGATAGATTACTTACCTCCATTTTGATAGCTCTTTTTTCTGGAGTTTTGATCTGTTCTTTCATTTGGGCCATGTTTCTTTGTCTCCTCATTTTGGCAGCCTCCCTGTGTTTGTTTCTATGTATTAAATAGAGCTGCTTTGACTCTGTGTCTTGGTAGTGTGGCCTAATGCAGTAGGTGTTCTGTAGGGTCCAGCAGTACCACCTCCCCTATCACCCAAGCTGGGTATTTGAGGTGCACCATTTGTGTGGGCTGAGTCCACCCCCCTCTTGTAGTTGAGACTTGATTGCTGTTGGCAGGTGAATGGGAGGTATTTACCAAGGCCAGTCAGCTGCAAGGGCTGGCTGTGACCACTGACCACAAACCTCCATACTTCTTGGAGGATCGGCTGTGCAGGAATAAGGTGGTGGTGTTCTGATGTGGTCTATAGCTGTCCATGGGGTGCTATACAAGCACCATGGACAACAAACAAGCTGACTCTGGGATTTCCCAGGCGGTGCAAGCCAAGGTCAGCCCCATCCTGTGTTATGCCCAGGGCCACCCTGCATGAGCCACAAAGCAATCTGAGATGGTTGCTACTTGTACCAGACTTGCTGATTCCCAGGTGAAGCCAAGCTGTGAACCTAGGCAAGCTGCTGCCAGTGCAGGGCCAGGGTCACTTAACAAGAGGTATGTGGGCTGTGGTCTCACTGAAGCCAGCCATTGCTTGTTTGAGAGAATCTAGGAAGTTGTGAAGCATGTCCCAAGACCAGCCATTCATATGGAAAAACCACTCTTAACAGCTTGGGTGGGCCCATAAGTTGGGTGAGGCAGAGCCTCAGGGGATCTCCAAGGTGGGGCAAACAGTGTGAGCAAGGTTGATGGAGTGTCAAATATAGCACCTACCTGCCAGCTCTGTGGATCTGTGATGGGAGGATTCAGAAAAGGAGCAATGGCCTCTGCCCACCTTTCTGTGTGGGAGAAAGGTGTTCCCCAGCTATCACCTTGATGCCAGACACTTCAGTTTCTCCCTGTACACCACTAGTGTCTTTTAAACTGCCACCCTGGTACTGGAGCTCAGAGGGAGTGAGTTGGAGTAAGTCCATGTGTGGGTTCTTTAAGAGGAACTGCTTGGGACTCCAGGAGTTTCTTCTACCAACTCAATCTCCACTATTTTCTGTATCCAGAATTTATGGGGACTTTTCTTCCTAACATTGGAACTGTGGGCTGGGGGGCCCGGTGTGGAGCCAGAACTCCTTGCTCCTGAATTATCCCTCTCAAATTTTTATCCACCACTCATGGGTATGGGACCAGCCTGATCAGCATCTACACATCTGCACCCCTCCTACCTGTCTGGATGAATATGGTTTCTTTAATTTAGTAGTTGTCAGACTTACATTCAACTTGTTTTCTGGTGGTTCTGAGTAAGTGTTGTTCTGTATTTTAGTTGTAATTTTGATGT
Organism: Micronycteris hirsuta; assembly: GCA_004026765.1. Taxonomy (NCBI): domain Eukaryota; kingdom Metazoa; phylum Chordata; class Mammalia; order Chiroptera; family Phyllostomidae; genus Micronycteris; species Micronycteris hirsuta. Next base: position 8,382 of record PVJI01001075.1, read on the forward strand.
GGTATGCAAGGAGGCAAGCCATGTCTACCTACACTTCCTTCATTACAGGAAGTGATTCTGTTTCATGTCTCTAAAATGAGAGGAAAAATATCCACGTGCTGAAAAATCCCTGGAGAACTAAATAACTGAAAAGATTTTCTGTACATATCCTGAATTATCCAATTTCTCTACTTGTGCCATAAGCATTTAGGACAGAGCCCTTTCTTTGGTTTCCAAAGGAAGAAATAAAAAGAGTTAAGAGAAACCAAGTGATTCTGGAGCAAGGGCACTTCCAATCTCAAGTCAGAGTTAGAATTCCAAATACTGAACATCATAATAGACACTCAGTATTTATTTGATTAATTGGTTGTTTGTTTAATAGGAATGAAAGCTCAGCTCCTTGAAGAAGATGGGATATGTCACCTTCCATTCATCACTGACCACAGCAGTGCTGGCTCAATCTCAGGAGACCTTTGTGTGACTTTAGTAGTGGTGACAGTTTAATACAGAACCAATCATATTCTCTAGAGTCCCTGCTTATAGGCTGGCAGATCCAGGGTTATGGGTATTTTTTATAGCCTCAGTGTGAAGCAAAGTTAATAAATCCAAGACTAGGAAGAAGAGTTGAATCTAAGGACAAGAAAGAGCAGAACTATCCCCAAAGAAATTGACTTCCAAACTGCTCCCTCATTTTACCATCATTTCAGTTGCTGTTCTCTCTCTCCCTCTCTCTCTCTCTCTCTCTTTCTCTCTCTCACACACACACACACACACACACATACACACAAAACCTGCCCTGCCTTTCCAGGTGCCAGCTCTTCGACTCATCCCCAGTGTCTTTGATTCACGCCACCTTCTCTCTCCCCAACACCACTGCCCATGAAACTTTGCCTAAAACCAGCAAGCCCAGACTTGGGGACCTCCTCTTTCTCACATGCATATTGGCCAATTTCCTCCTGAGAAACCTCTGCGTGTCCACTCCACTCACCCAAATCCCCCCAGTCCTTTAACATCTCCACTGAAGACACACCCCCTGGAAACCTTCCCTGAACCTATCGGCCCCCCGCCCCCAAGAGTCTGAGCCACTGGTAACCTGTCTTTTCATGGGCAGTTTCCACATAAACATCTCTATAGGGTTGGTTACTGAGCCCCTTAACCAAACTGAAACCATCCTTCCACCCGAAACCCTAGCCTATGTTGCTCTGGGACAGCACCAAGGGCCTCAAGCACCCTGCTTGTCCATCTCTGGTTGACTATTGCTGTTATAGGGAAAGAATAGCAGATAGCAGGGTCTGGAAGGTCAAGGAAATGGGGCAGAACAGAGGAAGCAGGACATTGTGTAGCTTAGGGAAATCATACAAGTACATTAAAATGTACAATTTCCTTTAACTTTGTCCCAACTAAGGGCCTTAACACAGTGCAGGAGTATTTTAGTGACAAAGACACAGCTAATACATTCACTGAAGCTTCTTGGGGGAAATGTAATTCAACTTGATTCTCTCTGGAGAGAGAAGGATCAGAGTCATAGGAAAAAAAGTTGTGTGTGAGTGTGTGTATGCAAGGTGTGTGTGTAGGTGTGCCTGTCTGTCTGTGTGAGTCTGTGTATGGCTGTGGTTTGCAGGAGTGGTTCCTACTTGGCCACTGCTTTCATATGCCCTCAATGGGCAGCCACAGTCCAGGTTAGAGCCAGAATTCCACCCCATGCAACATATTGAGAATGGGAAGGTCCACAGGGACTCCTGAAGGCTGGAGCTGGAGAGAGCAAGAAGCCCAAGCCACCATGGCACCAGTAGAGAACTGAGGCCTGGAGGTGGTGCAGAGCTTGGACCAGGCTATGGCTGAGCAGAAACCACAACTCAAGCTCCGCTCCTGACCTGTCATGAGGTAGGGCACCAGTGCCCGCCGGGAGCCTTCTTTGTTACCTATAAAACAGAGCCAGTGAGAGAGCAGCAGTAACAAGTCTCACCCTCTCATTAAGTTGCCATTCAACTCTTGGCTGCACAAACTGTCTTTCCAAATTTTGCCCCTGGGGCTGGCAGTGGAATTTCTCCTCAGAGGCTCCATGTAAAGAAGCCAGAGGGATGGGAATGGTTTAAGTAAGTGCGATGTATGAACAGGTGGGAGAGAAGGCCCCACAAGAAGGGCAGATGAGGTGAGCCAAAGAGAAACAAAGGTGAGCCAAAGAGTCAGCCATGGAGTATGACTGCAAAGGCCCTTGGCCAAGTTTAACAAAGCGTTTCTCCTCTCGGCAAGGGAGGAAAGCCAGACCAGGCAGGTTCTGGGAGTTACCTCAGAAAACTCCAGCCTCCTGAGTCCTTCAGTTTACATTACCACAGCATAGAAGCAAAGCTGTGTTAGGATGAGTCCCAGACGCAGACAGGTCCCCTGGATAATTCCAGTTTTCCTAAGAGGCTGCTGTAACTGCAACTTGGAAACAAAGCTGGGCCCAACCTCACGATATGAGAGTTCCTTTGAGACTTCTTGTCTATCGTTGGTCTGAACCTGTCTAAAACCAAGGCCTCTTGTGTCTCAGCCAGCCTAATCCTCCTGAAAAATGCTTTCATCTCACCCCTCCCTGGATCAGATCACTCCCCTGGCTCCATGTGGTCTCCTGCTTCAAGTCTAAACTGCTCTTCCCCATTCTAGGCACCCCCGTCCAGTCCTGCCTCACTCCCCATCCTTAGATCCTTTCACTCATCTACACACATGATTTAATCAGGCCTGCCTCCTCACTCTTCCCTGGACCCTCTATGCTCAGCCCTAACTCTGGTGCCTTTTTCCCCTCCTCTCTTGCCCAAGAAATCCTGTCTTCTCCCTCTGCCTAACAGTAATCTGCCTACTCACCAAGGTGTGGCTCGGGTTCACTTCTTCCATGAACTATTTTTCTTTACCAGTCCACATTGATCTCTCAAAATGTCATTGTAGCAACCCTATGCACATCAGGAAGCAAAGATTGTGTGTGTTGTAGAGAGCCCAGACTTAGCCCTAACCAGGTAGCTCAGCTGGTTAGAGTGTTGGCCCAATATGCCAAGGTTTCGGGTTCGATCCCCAGCAGGGACGCATCCAAGAAGCCACCAATGAACGCATGAGTAAGTGGAACAACAAATCCTCTGTCTCTTTCTAAAATAAGTAAAATTTTTAAAACTGTTAAGAACAGATACTACACTTGATCTTAGCCAAAAGGCTGAGAAGTGATGAATAAGTACAATTTTTTTAAAAAGAAGAAAGAAAGGAAAAGAAAAGAAGACAAAAGAAAATAGAAAAGAGAAAGCAAGCCCCGGCTTACACCTAGACAGCAAGATCAAAGTTCAACACTCCGACTCTGGAGTCAGCCGGGCCTGGGTTCACGGTGGGCCACCACTAGTCCATATGGCACATTTGTGCCCATTAGAAAGAGGTGTTCCCAACCTGCACAGCTGTCCACAGCAGCCCTGGTGCAATTCTCTCCTCTGATGCCCACCAGTTGCATGGGTCGAGGCAAGTCCTGCACTTCCTTTATTGCAGTTCCTCATCTGCACAATGGAGATAACAGTGCCTACCCACTTGGTTGTTCTAAAAGTTAAGAAAACTAATATTAAGTACGCAGCATCAGAATCCATCGGGTGCTCACCAAATGTTAGTTATTACTGTCTTTAGCCTTCTCTACTTCTTTGATGAACTGTCTCCAGAAAGAGGAAGAGGCATCAGTAATTTCTTAAGAGAGCAACTGACTCATCCGCTTCCTTCTCCTCGCTTCCCTTTGCCATTTTGTCACCACATCTCCTAACTGGCAATTTCAAAAACGCCAGAACCAGAAATAATATAGCTTTATGGGGTGGGGGGAGTGTATTTGGGGACTAAGGATAATCATATTTAGCCTAAGGCAATTCAGAATCAGGTATACAATAAAGAGAGAGAAAAAATTAAACTCTAAATGGGAGGAGAGTAAGAAAGTTGTCCCTAAAGCCGGTGTTTGAGAGTGGAAAGTTATGAGAACAAACGAAGTGACGCAGAAACCAAGGCAGTACAGGGCTGACTTGGGTGTCCTTAGTAATTCACTGGATTGGCTTTGGGGTCTGACACCCTAAGTTTCTTTTATTTTTTTAAAGATTTTATTTACTTTCAGAGAAAGAGGAAGGGAGGAAGATAAAGAGGGAGATAAACATTGATGTGAGAGAGAAACATCAATGTTTGAGATAAACCTTGATTGGTTACCTCTTGTGCGCCCCCAACCAGGGACCTGGCCTGCAATCCAGGCATGCGCCTTGACCAGGAGTCTAACCAGGACCTTTCTGTTTGCAGGAATGACACGTAACCCATTGAGCCACACCAGTCAGGGCTGATACCCTAAGGTTCTATCCTCAGTCTATCCCTAGCTTGCTGTGTGAATTGGACAAGTTATTTAACCTCTATGAGCCCTAATTTACTTATCTTAATAAAGATAGTAGATGAGTGTAAGGATATAAGGGATATAGCATGGCAGTGTAAGTGTCCCCATATCTGGTGGATATTTAATATGTAAATGGCCCTCATTGGCATCCAGTGAGAGAAGCTAAGCCCAGTGAATAATGACAGGATTAATAAAGAAAATTAGTAAATTCAGAGAGTGGTTAGGGAGGAAGGCAGGGCATTAAGAAGGGAGGTAGGAAGGTAAGCTAGATGTCACACGGAGCATTCCAACATAGAGCATTAAATTCTGTTAGATGCCTCTTGCTAGCCAGATGTGGGGCCATTGGTTATATTCACCATCTCTCCCCAAATAAATCAGGGTCAGGGGGCCAGGACAACTGATTCAGTTTGAGGAAGAAGCAGAAAATACAGGGATAGTTGCATTTATCAGAGTAAATACCTTTTGCCTTGTCAAGTATCTGACACATTGCATGTGCACATTAAATTTTGATGAGGGCATCTACAAGCCTTCAGTTAGGATTTAATTTATCCTGGTGAATTATTTAACCAGAGCAGAACTCATGATTCCAAGAGTATTTATTTTGCATTTTTTATTAGAAATAATTTACACAAAAGTTGAATAGATCAATAAACCCCAGTATACCCAGAATTCATCACCCAGAATCAACAATAATTAACTCACAGTCAAGCTTATCTCATGTATATTCCACTCACTTCCTGCCCTAACCGAAACTATTGTAAAACAAATCCAAAACACTGTATCATTTCATGATGCCAATACTTCAAAAAGAAGGAAAAGGGAGAAGGGACATACTCATTACATAAATTTCACTTTTCCTAAAACAAGGGATGGGACATGGCAGAAAGGAAAGCGGGAAGCCCAGTTCCCAGGGTGAGCAGAAGGTGACCATTTCGACTCCATTTTAATTGCTTCTCCACTTTATAGTTGCACAGTTTATTTGTTATCATTGCTGTTGAATACGTTGCCCTGTAATTTTAGCTTTAATGGTCTCGCTTGGGTTTGCCTCATCAACTCCTATTGAATTGGAAACACCTGGCTGGCAAGAGCCATTTTTTAGGAACTCAGTGCTGTATGTTGTAGTGCTCCGTGCGACATCTGGCTTACCTTCCTACCTCCCTTTCTTCTTCATGCCCTGACTTCCTCCCCAGCCAATCTCCTAATAACTTCCTCGCTTCCTTTTATTAATCCCACCAACATTTACTGGGCCCAGCTCCTAGCATATAAGTAGACAAAATGAAAATGAGATGAGAACACCTAGCAGACACTGGAGACTGAAGGTTGGCAGAAAGGCGGTGAGTGCAGGTGAGAAGAGTAAGAATTTGCCAACGAAGGAGGAGGAGGGAAGTAGTTAAAGGTACAACATGGCATTCTAGGCGGAGGAAGCAGCCCTGGCAAGGTCTGGGAAGGAAATTTGAGGCCTTTTCGGGGAACTGCAAAATGTACTCTGTGGCTGGATCAACAAATGCGATGAACAAAGGGCGGAGAATAACGAACATTGAAATACATAGAATTAAGCAGAGTTCAAGTCTCGGAGGACGGTACTGTTGAACTGAGGGCGTCTGGTAGGAGTAGAGCTGGTGGGAGGAGTCCTGATGTGAGAGATACATGACGCCCTCTCCAAGCACCTGGACTCCCTGCCACAACTCAACTTCGACAGCGTCTCCTATGGGAACATGTCCTCCGAAAACAAGCTTATCTCTTCGATAGTTTACTAAGAACTGGGGCCTCCACCAAACGTTGTGCCATGATAAAGAAACTACATGTCAGATCAGCAATATTATCAAAGGCATGCACATCTATTTGGTTTGCAAACATTCGTTTTTCCAGAAAATGTTTTCAAAACAGATACTAGACCAGACCTTATTATTTTTATGCATTTGTTTCTCTTAGGGCAAGAAAACAAATGCTAATGGGGATGGAAGGATGGTAATGCAGAGAAATCATTTCATTCTGGTTATTGCTTTTATTAGGCTGACTGAGGCTGCAATGCATCTGTGGAAATACATTTGGAAATGTTCACTTCATGGCACAAGAGCTGTTTAATCATGGAGCTGAGGCTTCGAGCTAGATTTGTAGAACTCAAAATGAAACCCAGGGTTGCCAATTGGCTGCTGAATTGGAGCACCACAAATAATCATTGCCATGGAATTATTGAATATCTGCTCTGGCTATCACCACTACCTCAATTTGTTTGGCAGTTGAAAATGCTGCACTTTGCACTTGACTGGTTTCAGAGCTCCAGGGCTGGAGGGATTGATGTTGTTGTAAGTTCCAGGGGTCATGAATCTGAATTGCAATGAAGTATGCAATAGTGAGCTCCAGAGTGAGGAGTGTGATTAAATGACCTCTAATGTTCCTTACATTTACATAATAATACCCTGGTCCTTGGGACACAGATATCTGGAGCTACTAAATTTATAACTTTTTTTTCTCAAATAAAAGTTAACCAAACTTCAGCAAGATGACTCAGTGATGATGACGTAGGGAACAGTTTGACAATATTGAGATCAAGTTTTATGCTTAAGAGATTTGGCTTTAGATTCCAGCAAGAATCTCGTTCCGGGACAACGCCAGTTCCTCTGCATCCAGACTTGACTTTGTTTCCACCCGTATGTTCCCCATTTGAGTCAGGGGCTCACTCACCTGTTTTTCTCATGTGTAGCCCATGGTTTTCCGTGCCCCGATTGTATTGTCTTGCTTGGCTGCTATCCACCCACTCTCACCTTCATCGGCAAGCTCAGCTGTGCCCCCAACTTCAGAGATAGGCCTGATCTTAGGGAAGACAGGCTGTTTCTTGGGTACTTACAACCTAAAATCCCTGTCTGGAGTCCCTCCACTCTTAGACCATCACTAGTAGGGTCTATTTCCAGTCTTTCAGAGGCTGCTTGCCCAACACATGCTGCTGGTTATCTTCACGCTCACATCCAGCTCTGTGCACGTTGGCTGATCTCCTACCCTACTCTTGCTTGGAGATACCATTGGATTTTAAACCGTAAGGCCTTGAAAATTGTCCTTGTGACCTACAACTTCTAGAGCCCTGGGACACATACCCTCTGGGACCCCACTACCATATATCTCCCAGGGGGGCTCCTATGCGGATTTTCCATCTCTGTCTTGACAGCCCAATCTGGGCTCATAATCCCACAGTTCCCTACTGTGACCCAGCCCCTGCCAGGCCTGAAGCCTCCCTTATGACCCTGGACTTGATTTCTGACCAAGGAGAAAGCGAAGGTGAATGAATGTCTGGCTCTGCCAAAGCCTTGCCTCAGTTATCAGCACCACCTTATCACTTTCTAATTGCTTTTCTCTGATATTGATTTTTTTCCTTTTATGACCAGATGCTGGATTCTGAACCAAACCCAGGGTCCCTTCTAGGATGCCACAATATTGTCCTCTAGACTAACTTCTGTAGAAAATTACTATTCTCTGAGACAATAGGAATTTGTAAAAACGAACAAACAAAAATGCTGTATATACATGTTTATTTTGTGATTATGTGAATTTAGGAACTACTTAGTTACAGGACTTTCCAAGTCCTTCAATATGCTACTGGTGAGCATTGTAATATTAAGGGGATGGTGGGAGGGGGGCATAGTATATAGCTTTTTAAAAATGTGGTGGCCTAGTCCTGGTTGGTGTGGCTCAGTGGATTGAATGCTGGCCTGCAAACAAAACGGTAACCGGTTCGATTCCCAGTCAGGGCACATGCCCGGGTTGCAGGCCACATCAATGTTTCTCTCCCTCCCTCCTTCCCTTCCCCTCTCTCTAAAAATAAATAAATAAAATATTTAAAAATAAAATAAAAAAGTGTTATCCTATAGAAATTTTTTGTGAAATATTCTACATGTCACTAGAAGCTCCCCAGAACACCTCATGAAAATCCTGAGTGATTTGAGTCCTATTCTTTGATCCTGACCTGAAGCCATTTGAACACAGTTTTCTCTGACAGAACCAAAATGGAGCAGGGGGCACCAAGACGTTTCTGAATATCACAGTGACATTGGACCCTTGTCTTGTACCATACATAAAAATTAACTCAAAACGGATTAAAGATGTAATCGTAATACCTGAAAGTATAAAACTGGAAGAAAACATAGGAGGAAATCTTGACATTGGTTTTAGCAAAGATCTCATGGCCATGACACCAAAAGCAGAGACAACAAAAGCAAAAATAGGCACGTGGCGTGTGCCAAAATAAAGAGCTGCTGCTCAGCAAAGAAAGCAATCAACAGAGTGAATGGAGTCGGAGAAAATATTTGAAAATCATATATCTGATAAAGGGTTAATTTTCAAAATATATAAGGAACTCCTACAATCAGTCGTAAAAACAAAACAAAACAAAAAACTAATAACCCAGTTTAAAAATGGGCTAAAGAGTTGAGTAGACATTTCAAAAGATATACAAATGGATGACAAGTATATAAAAAGATGTTAAACATCACTAATCATCAGAGAAATGCAAATCAAAGCCACAGTGAGATATTACCACGCACCTGTTTCTATGGCTAATACCCAAAAGTCAAAGCATAACAAGTGTTGCTGAGAATGTGGAAAAAAGGAGAACCCTTATATACTGTTGGTGGAAATGTGAATGGAAAACACGGAGGGTCCTCAAAATATTAAAAATCGAACTACCATATGTCCCAGCAATTCCACTTCTGGGTATATATTCAAAAGAATTAAAATTAGGATTCCCAAGTTCATTGCAGCATATTCTCAACAGCCAAGATTCAGAAACAACCTAAACATCAATTGACAGATAAATGGATAAGGAAAATCTGATATATACATACAATGGAATATTGTTCACACTTAAGAAAAAAGAAGGAAATTCTGCAGTGCATGACAACATGGATGAATCTTCAGGATTATGCTAAGCGAAGCAAGCCAGTCCTTGAAAGATAAATATTGCGTAATTCCATTTACATGAGGTATTTAAAATAATCAAATTTATAGAATCAAAAAGTAAAATAATGGTTGCTAGAGGCTAGATAGGGAGAGAAAATGGAGAATTACTAATCAAGGGGCATAAATTTCAGTTACTCAAGGTGAATTCTAGAAATATGCTGTATAGCATTGTATTTATAGTCAATTATATAGTACTGTACACTTAAAAATTTGTTGGAGGGTAGATGTCATGTCCAGTATTCTTATCACCACAAAATAAAATTTAAAAAAAGAAAAAGAATAAAATTGTAGTAATTAAATAAAATATCAGAGATAGGATTTTTAATTTTAAATTTTTACATGCATTTGTTCAAAACTTTATAAATTCAAGTTTATATTACTATACACATATTAGAATGACTAAAATAAAAATATAAAATATTTTAATAAAATTATAATTAATATATTTTAAATAAGAATATAAAATAAAACACAGCAATATTAGGAACTGGCGAGGATGCTCTGGGAACATACAATGGTCCCACCACTGTGAAAGCAGTCTGACAGATTCCTAAAGTTAAACACATATTCACATGCTAGTGAGCAATCATACTCCTGGGTATTTACCCTAAAGAAATGAAAACACGTGCACACACAAACCAGTACACAAGTGGTCATCACAGAAGCTTTACCTTAAACAGTCCAAATGTCCTCCAGTGCGTGAGCGGTTAAACTGTGGTGCATCCCTATTGCGCAAATACCATTCTGCAGTAAAAAGGAACAAACTGTTGATATATACAACACTTTGGTTAGATCTCAATGTAATTACGCTAAGTGAAAAAAAGCCAATCTGAGCAAGTTACATACTTTATGATTCCGTTCATATAAGTCTCCAAATGGCGAGTAAATAACACCGTCATCACTGTAGTGACGGAGAACAGTTCCCAGGGTGGAGGGGAAGGCACAGGAAGGTGAGCAGGAGGCAGCTCCTTTGCGGTGCTGAAGCAGTTCTGTATTCTGTGACGGTGATTACGTGAATCTATGCATGTGATAGAATTTCATGGTGCTATATGCCAAAAAGTAAAATGAAAGTGCATATAAAAATTGGTGTGAACTGAGTAAAGTCTGTAGTTTAATTAATAACATTGTCAGTTTCCTGATTTGGGTAGTGTTTTATGGCTACCCAAGAGGTTATCCTCGGGAGAATCTTGGTGAAGAGTAGATAGAAACTCTCTGTTCCACTTTTGAAACTCCTTGTCTTAACCTATTTCAAAGTAAAGTAGCTTTTTTGTTTAATAAGGAGAAAGCCAAAACAAAAGCAATTCAACTTTGTTGGAGTCCAGATGAAAGGCTCTAGGAAGGCAGGAATTTAATCCACCTTATTTATCATTCAGAACCATGCCTGACTGACTCAGTTCTACAACTAGTTTCGTGGCTCCACCACTTACTAGCAGTGTGACTTTGGGAAAGTCACAATCTGCCTGTGCCTTAGTTTCTTCACAAGGAGAATGGAAATAATAATAGTTCCTACATTATAAGATTCAGATTAAGATTAAAGAGTGATTAATGTCAGGTGCTTTGAATACTTTATAGGGGGAAGAGGAGTTCCATGAAGGGATATACGAGGTTCATCTGGAAAAAGTCCAGCCCCTGTTAATTAATATAACAATATGTCTTGGTTTGCAAGACATCAATGTAACCTGGCAGCCAAGGAGAGTAGACTGGAATGCGCATATGTGAATAATGATGACTTCACTGTACTAGTCAGTGGGGGGTAGACACCACTCAGTGAGCACGTGTACTATGTGGCCATTGCTTTCAAAATGACTCAGTGAGTAGAGCAACAAATCTGCATCAGATTTTGTATTAAGCTTGAACATTCCTCTGCAGAACCTATTTGGATGACTTGGAAGGCTGCAGCTATGAGCCACTGGTGATTGGCAGCTTCATCACAACGTGTCCCCTCATGCATCACGTGCAGATGGTTTTGGTGAAACTTCAAATCATGCAGGTGACTGAGACCCCTAAGCCCAGTGTTGGTGCCCTGCGACTTCTGGCTTTTCCTAAACTAAAATCACTTTTCAAAGGGAAGAGATTTCAGACTGTTGAAGAGACTCAGGAAAATCCAATGGGGCAGCTGTTGGTGATTGGGAGAACTGTGTGAGGTCCCAAGGTGCTACTTTGAAGGGGTCTGAGGCATCATTGTCCTGTGTACAGTGTTTCTTGTATCTTGTATCTTTTTCAATAAATGTCTCTATTTTTCATATTACATGGCCAAATGCTTTCTGGACAGACCTCAATCTTTTAGAAATATGTGTCATGTACAAGCAGTCACATGACCTGCCTAACGTCTGGGCACGACGGTTAACAATTCACCTGCGAAACGGTGGAGCGACCCATGCACTCCTCGCCTGTGAAATGATATGAGCTCCTTGCTTATACAGTAAATCTTCACATAACTCTATTTTCCTACTGGTTTTTTCACCATTTCCAACCTATCTCACTTCCCAAAGCTTTGAAATACATGGAACATCAACTATCATCAGCTCTTTGTTTTTGACACAATTTCTTTGAAATTATAAAAAGGAGGGCTTAAACTACGGAACTCTGAAATATTTTTCCTTGATTCATGTTTGGTTTAACTCTCTTAAGACCCTCTTTGTGTTTCCATCACTTCACGTGGACACATTTGATTATAATGTCCGTATGTCTGTTTCCCTTAAGGAGCTGTGAACGCAAGGCCAGGAGTCTGCATGCATTCATTTATTCAACATAGAGGGACTGAGCACCCATCATGTCCCAGACACTATTCCACATATTGAGGATACAGCAGGATACAGACAAATGCCCTGTTCCCATTGGTAGTTACAACCTTAGATGGAATTCTTTGTATTTCCAGCTCTTAGCATAGTGCCTAGCCCATGGTAGGTGGTCAAATGTTTCATGGATGGATGGGTGGAGTGATAAAATCAATTTTTCTGTTGCTGCATATATTATATTTAAACAAAATGGACCAAAACTTGGTGTGAAATTGGCTGTTCTAAGCTTCCTGAGAAAATAAGAAACAATTGTCATGACTACTGCAAATGAACCATCGTTTGCCTCTTCCTCCTTCCCCATGGGATTTTCTATTTAGCATTTTGCTGTGCACAAAGCAGTAGGTAGGCAAAACGAGACAATGAAGTCAGGGGCATCTCCTCTGGAGAGACGGAGGACTACTAAGACTCTGAACCAGGCGTGTCAAACTCATTTTCACTGGGGGCCACATCAGCCTTGCAGTTGCCTTCAAAGGGCCGAATGTAATGTTAGGACTGTATAAATGTAAGTCCTCCTTAACTAGGGGCAAGGAGCTCGGTGCTGCCACTGGGTAGAAACAAGGTGCCGGGCTGGATAAAACAAGGTGGAGGGCCGGATTCGGCCTTGCGTTTGCCACCTGTGCTCTTAACAAATCTTTGAACTTTTTCCTCATGACGATATTAATTATAAGCAATTTCTCTGCTGAGAAATATAAAAAGATTGGCCAGAAAATAGCTGCTATGTTCCTCTCTAAACTTCGAAGTTTAAATTCTCTTGAAATTTGCATTACTTTAATGTTCGTTTCAGAGCCAAGTCCAGGGAAAGGATCTAAAATCACAAAGAGGTTGGGCGGGGGGGGGCGCCACTTCTTCAGGAGAGCCAGGTAAGAGGCTGACTCTCTGCAGATTGTACTAAAGTGCTGCTCACAAAGCTGGTACTAACATTTACGTCTCATCCATGTAGCTCTTATTTTGGTTTTCAGGGATGTACATTCACTGGATGCCATAGAAATATTCTAAAGTTATTTTATTTTTCAAATTCAACAATATGTACACATGCTGCAAAATTTAAAAGGCTCCTAAGAACAAATCATGACAATCGCATGTCCTTCTCTCCTCTTCCTGTCTCCTGGCCACCCTGCTCCTCTTCATAGAAGTATCCGTGGGTATGTTTCTTATATCCTATATAGTCTATGAATATCTGTATTTTGGAAACAACAACACTCCAGCATCCAAATGTGTTTCCCATATGCAGCTACTTGGAAGTCAAATAGACTATGTAAAAGCTTTTTTAGATTTGTAATTATAATTGATTCCTGCTCAGATGATTAATTTTATTTTCTATTTACTTTCAAGAAAAGAGCAAAACACGGACACCCTGGAAGGATGGAGGAGCTCTCTGGCAGGGGCTGATCGCAGCCGGGCCACACCACCCACAAGCGGGCGTGGTCTGCCTTCCCAGCTAAAAATGGCAGGCTCTCCACAGGACGTCCAAGGTTCCTTCCAAAGGTAAGGACCTCAGTTCTGCCAAACAAGAAAGAGATCACACTTTCCTCAAGTCAGAGTTCAAGATAGGTAGGTACCTGTTGCATCTACAGGACTGTACGATGAGACTGATGCTCACTGGCCCAGGAGCTACAAAACTCAGATTCTTTGATACAGTCAGTGCAGTTTTATGAGTCATTGTGTTACTTCACTTCTTTGAAAACTGAGAAAACTTCAATCATATACATATAAATACATATCAGAGTAACATCACTTCCAAGTGTTCTTGACTAATCACACCTTATACATTCTGCTCAAAACCACAAATCGATTAATTGCAGGTGGCTTCAGCAATGCAATTTAAGCTTTAAGATGTTGCCCCATATATGCTTGATGGTGCATCAACTCTTAACAGTTCCATAAGTCTTACAGTATGATCCTAAAGCAAGTCTGCAGAGTTCAGTGGGACTTGCTATAGGATAATCACAATGGCGGATTTCCAGGTTAACTCCCTGTAAGATTTATCCATTCGATCTGGGATGAGGCTTGGGAAGCGCTCCCTTGGCGAGCTCTCTTAAATCAGTGAATCTCCAACTGACACCGCTTTGGAACCTCCTGGGGAGTTTTTAAAAAAAAAACAACAGAATTGCTCTGGCCAAGGGGCTCAGTTGGTTAAAGCATTGTCCATCCACCAAAAAGATTGCGAGTTCAGTCCCTGGTCAGGGCACATACAGGAGGAAATGGATTGATGTTTCTCTCTCATATTCATGATCTCTCTCTCTCTGAATCAATATATATCCTTGGGTGAGAATTTTTAAAAATGCAGATGCCTGGGTTCCACCCCATGAGATTCAGATGTAATTGGTCTGGGGTACAACCTAAGCATTGGGTTTCCGAAGCCCCCCTGCTTATTCCAGTATGCAGTCAGGATTGAAAATCACCACTGTAGATTTTGACCAAGTTTGCCTGACTCTGGAAATCTCTCTGGATTATTGGAAATTGTTTACTTCTCTCATGTGGAACTGGTGTAATTTCTGTATTAGCACTACTCTTGGCATGAAACCAAGGCCTAATTTCAGGCTGCTGAATGTGATCTGGAGACCAGCCACACCCCCATCACCCAGGTACCCCCAACAACTGCAAACAGAATCTGCATTTTAACAAGATCCCCAGGTGTTTCGTGTGCTCATTAAATTTTAAAGAGCTCAGCAAAATGGCCTCAATTATGCATTTCTAACAAGATCCCAGGTGTGGTTCTACAGGTCCTGGGGCCCCAGGGCCAAGAATCTAAAGCACTTTTTCTCATGTGTGACCCAACAAGGGTTTCCAGAAAAAAGTGTGGAAAGCTCATTCTGGACCTCACCACAAACCTTCCTGAATCCTCTGGGTATTGTAGTAACTATGTATGTATGGTGGGTACATGAAATATTGGGAGAATTGCTCTGTAAAGTATATGATTCTCTAACTAATATGCTGTACACCTGAAACTAAAAATAATATTGAATGTAAACTGTAATTGAAAAATAAAATTTAAAAGAATAAATAAGTGTTTGAAACAGCGGGGGTAAAAAACCTCTCCGGGACTCTGCCGTCACAGCAGACCGCTCATTCGCAGATGGCTCTTGTTTCCATGAAGGGTGGAGAAGCCCGAGCGGCCGCCCCGTCCCCCGTGCAGGAGTCCTTCTTGCCTTCGAAAAGCAGCCCAGTCTAATAGTCTAAAAGCTCCTCTGCATTTAACCTACAGTATTACTCTCTAAAGAAAAACTCTCCCTTAGCCCTTCAGAAAAATGACAATAGTCTTTCCCTTGCCTTTGTCATCAGGCTTAGATCCCCTAACGATTGCTCCTCATTGTGCTTCTTGCTCTTCTGGTTACCCCACCCACCCCCCACATTGGAAACCTCCCAGTTCAGCACACCCCTCAAATTAAGCAGCTCAGACCAAAGAAAACCTCCACAGTGAGCAATATAGTATACCCGTGAGACTACCATCAACCAGGATCAGAACACTGTATTTTAAATCAAGCAGCAGGAGGGTGCACTTTTTTTGTTTTGAGAAATGCTCTGTATCATGTTAATTTAATATTAAGCTTCTGTTTAACCACAACCCCTATGTCCCTTCCCCTGGGCCTTCAAGATCAGCCCATTCCTGTACTTTCACAATTATGTAATGAACGTAAGTATTCGGCTTTACTTACAACCCAGATAAATTTCCTCACTGTGATCTTTGCCCGCTGTTTCAGCTGGACCAAGAAGTTCTGGTTACTAGTCCTGAACAGAGTAAACAGTCATGGATTCAGACTCAAGTCTGACTCCTACAACTCTGCTGTAGAACCTTAAGCAAGTTCCCTAGCTTTTACAAGCCTACTTTCCATATTGGTAAAGGTACAATTATAGTATCTATCATAAGGTGGTTGTAGAGGTTCAATAGGATACTGTAAAAGCACTTTGTAAAGCATAAAGCTGTGTAAATGGTTAAGGGCACCCCCAATCTTTGAATAATTTACACTTAATAACTCTAACATTTTTGCAACCATCCGTTATGTTTTCCACCCCCACCATAAATGTGGCAGTCCTGAAATCTTTTGAAACACAAAATCTGTCTCCTCTGCTACCATATATGACCCATTCTGATTTGTTTTTTTCTTGTGTGAAGAATTCCTGACCCCTGTCCACAGAAGGAAGGGAAACCTAGCCTGAGAACCAGTTAAACCAAACACCAGGATGGTTCTCTAGAAACCACTCAAGTGGGAGTGGATGAAATAAAAAAAAAAAACCCTGTAATGACCCTGATGTGGGTTCAAAGTGCTCAGATAGGGTATCTACTTCCAGTTTCTCATTGAAAGAAGAACTCAAAATTGCTGAGGTCTGGCTGTTGGAATTCTGTTGAGGCAGGGTTCCCAAGCTAAGCGATGTGATGAAACAGAAATTATAATAAATATAATGTAATGTAATATGTCCTATCATCAGATTTCACCTTGCCTTATTGCCAAGAAAGAAGTTACTCAGGGGCAATGAGGTTTCATATAGAAGCCTACTAACTTGCATAGACCTTTCCCATGAGTGGTAAATTTCCTAGATGGAAATCAGTAAAAGGAATATACTCCAAGTCTTCACTATTTGCACCTCTCCACCCCCAAAATCTCATTTCTTAAAATAGAGACAACTTCAAAAACAGGAGACCTAGAAAATTCTTGGTCATTTAGTGCTTGGTCATCCTTTTCTGTTAATCGCCAGGTACTTTTCTCAACACAAACCTTTGTTAATTTGCTGAGGTTTTTAGAATATACGTATTTTCCCAAGAGATGAATCAAAGAGTTACAACTTGAACACGTATACAAGGCAAGAATTAAATATACTCAAACGACTCAAGTAACAAACACCTAATATTTATTAATAAATTAGTACACTTGAAGGCATTTTTCCGATGTCAGTCCCTCACCATTATCCACAAACCCCGCCCACACAAAGGGAGTCCACACCACCTTTTTGCATTAGGATCTGGCAACTGAGCATTAGAGAGTATGTTTATAAATGGGAGCATAGTGGCAAATATCAGACAAGAGTTCATACAGCTGCAGCCGTTTTTAATCGAAGTGACTGAATGACGTAGGAAGCCCACCAAGACCGAGGCCTTGAGGGCAAACTGGACCTATCTATCAACTATGTGTGGATAAAAAACAAGACATCTTTAAAGCAAAGCTGGGGCAATTCCCTATGGAAAAAGTGCCACTGGCACTCAGTTGTGACTTTCCAAAGTGCAGCAATATGTTCCAGAACAGCTCAACCCCTAAAAGGTGAAGTTCAAGTTCTTTGGTGGCCCAGGTGTCAAGCCACTTACATAGCAAGTCCTGGTGGCTTAAGGATTTCATGTCTCCAGCCCAGAGTAGATTAGTGTAAGGGGAGCACAAGAAATCAAGCGTTCTACACGGTGTCCAGGTGAAAACCATACAATCAGCAACAGTGTGGCAAGTTTCAGCCATGAATATGAGCTATACAACAAGGCATATTAAAAAGGTAACGCAAAATCTAATTGAATTACAGTAACTCAACGGGGTCTTACATATCCTTAACCCTTAATGGCAAATAATAATAAAAAAATAGTAAGAATAAAAAAAGGAGATGTGGACATTGAGACATGGAGACTGCTTGCAGAATTCACAAGATGCCATCACGCTTTGAAAGAGGCTCACAACCCCGTTCGCTGGAGCAGTCACGGCGCATCCGTGGTACACGAAGTGAATTTAAAGTGCACAGAACAGCTTGGACAAGACATGAGAAGGCAAAACAGAGAAAATACAGAACCTAAAAAACTTTAGTAGTGGGTATTTTGCAACAGTTACATCTTGAAAGGGTTTTATAAACTAACTTCACAGAAAGGTTAAAAAAAAGAAAGGGAAAAAAAAAACCAAAAAACTCCAAACACTGGCCATGTACTCTGTTAAACACGCACCCCCCCCCCCAAAAAAAACAAAATAAAAAACCAAAAACAAACCACCCTGCCACTAAAATGAGCAATTTTCTGAGCGCAGTGTCCCTTGTGTTCTATAACAGGTCGGGAAGATGGCCATAAACAGAGTCGAGGAGGGTCTGGCTGGCCTCCTGGCTCTTGACTCCAATGATCTCAAAAAGCCGGTCCAGCTTATCCTCGGCCTGAGGAATCTCTTCAATCACCCGCAGCTCCTCAGGATTCAGAATGTGGAGCATGTCATCAAAAATAGGCTGCAAGTCACAGGGGTCCAGGCGTACCTGCCGCAACACTGTGTCCTTCTTTTCTGCACAGGGGAGAGAAGGGAAGGGGACAGCTGTAAAGGGACTGTACTGGGGGGACATGTAAGAGAGCTCAGTGACAGCTACTGTCTCCCCAGGCTGTCCCCACCTCACCACCCCAAGGTGAGTGAGTGAACCTCTGGCACATTTTAATCAACACAGGAATTTTTACTTGCATTGCACATAAGATACCAAAACAAGATTTGCCTAATAAAGATCACAAAAAGATCTGCTTGAATGGGTTGTTGACGTGCCTGCCTTTTAACAGGACATTTGCCTAACCCTAAACGACTTCTAAATTATTCTAAAACTCAGAAGGAGAATGCTGTAATACTTAAAAAAGAAAACCAAAAAAACTACCCCTCAAGAAAAACTTTACTCTTTTCCCCCATCAGAGGTTCATCTATTAAACAAAGACCTCAGCCCACCCTTTCTTCTCAAAAATCCCAAGTCAGTGTAATCTGCTATGACTTTCCAACTATGTTGCCATATTTTAACACTGACCTGCTAAGAGCAAAAACACATAAATAAGAAAAATATTTTACATAAGTAAACATGTAAAATATTTAAATATATGTAAAGTAGAACATTATTTTATAAATATATAAAATATAGCATTTCACCAAAATATAAGTGGAATTAAACTAGAAAATTTCTAACAAAAATCTGTCATCAATATAATATAGTGCACATGTTAATTCCCTACCCTGCTGTTAAAAACTGAAAGTGGCCAATTATTTACCAAAAGTACCAATCCATAACTTACAACCAAGCTTAACAGTGAATTTTAATTCAAGTCACTAAAACCTATACTTCAGACACTCAAGACGGGTTAGTGCTTTAAATCCTTGGATTCTACAAGCCTCGTAAATAATTTTCAAAAACCTGCCAGACTGCATTTTATCTGACTTTCCTGAAACATGTCTGATAGCATCAAGAGGATAAAGGGTGACGGACAAAGGGCTCTCAGCCAGGCAGTCGGAGCTGAAAGATTTTCTAGATGGATCCCCACTGGCTGAAGACATGATTTCTCTGAGGTCATCTATATCTTGTTGTCTGGGACAGGTTTTCCAGGACAGGTCATTCAAACGATTCAACTACTTCTGCACCGTGGAAGTGGCAAGATAAAAATCCTGAGGGCTCTTTTGAGGAAGGCTTAAAGAACGTCTGTACCTTTGGTAATAAAGGAGCCCGTCCTGCTCAGCGCAGAGGAGCCACTGGATGTGGAGTCGCAGCGAAGGAGGGGCTCGGACTCGTCCACGAAGAAGCCCTTGCTCTTCTCCAGCGGGGAGGGCTCCACGGTCAGGAGAGTGGAGTTCTCAAGTTTCGTGTGGGGGCTGGGGATGGGGCTGGGGCTAAGTGGGCTGGGGCTCATCGGAAGAGCAAGTTTGTCCGTCTCCAGCTGCGGGAGGGAACAAAAAAAAAATTTTTTTTAATTATATATCTAAAAATTATAGAGAAAAAATATAATATTTTCTCAGTGCTTTCTTTTGTTCCATCTAATATTTTACAGATAAATCCTCCCATTTTGACAGTCCTTATTAACTTACCATTTTCCTGTGATACACAAACATGCACACGAACACACCGCTCTGGGAGTAAGTTAGCATGCTGCTACTTGGGCCAGCTGAGGCATAATCATGGCTGTACTGAGTGTATAGTGGAGATGGGGGAAATGACAGGTGTCATCACCCCTTTTTACAGGTGAAATGACTGAGGCCCAGAGGGGGCACACAGTCCCTGGGAGAAAGCCAGTGTTCATCGCAGGGCAGCCTGATACCCCTACTCAGCCCTGTCATTTGACACTATGCTTTAGAACTCTGGCAGGTACTCGTGGCATTTTCTAGTCCACTGACTTGATTGTTTCATTGCCTCTTCTGGCCAATAAAAGCTGGGGGCCGGGTCACACAGGGCAGGGTTCAGGGGGTGATGTGCACTCTTCCCAACGCTGTTCATCACAGCTAACTAGAATCCTCAGGGCTTCATTCGCACAAGTCAAACAAAGTTTCAAGTTCCCAACAAGAAGACAGGACCCTCATTTCAAAGCATTACGTTAACAGTGGTAAAACACACCAGGCAAACACAACTGCCTCTTTTACAACCTTTAAGGCCCAAGAAATACTTCCAACTGACGGCAGATTCTGAAGACCACTGATTACTGCATGTCAAATGTTCCGACGACATTTCTCCTCTGTACAGTCACCCACACCCCGCCTCTGCTTCCAGTGCTAGTGTAAGACTTGGACAATGCACACTGCCAGCGGCCCCTTCTGATCCCCAGGCAAGTTTTACGTACATGCTTTTAAATTTTTAATTTACTAGGCCCTGGCATGTGCCCTTCCTCCCTGAAAATGCACATGGCCCATTCATGCCAATACACATTTTTTTATTCGTTCAGACAAAGAGTGCTTGTCTACACTCTGGTTCCCAGGGACACTACATTGGACAACACGGTCAGTCAATATGGTGCACTGTTCTTGTTTCAAAAGAAATTCTGCCCACAAATGACATGCCAACGGGCTAAGAAGTCCACCCACCTATTTCCTAACTCAGTTCAGAACTTGAAGTTTTTCAGTTTCCCCCCACTTTTGCCAAAGGATCCTATCAGTGGAAACTAAGCACATGATTCCCAACATAACTTGGAAAGACAGAATGCTGAAGTGATGCTCTCCTGGAATTAAGAAGGCATCAAGTGAATATGAAAATGTCCCTGGGAACTATTTTAGCATCACCAGATGGGAGCTAACAACGATGGTTAAAGCCAGAGACCATGACAATCACCTTTCTAGAAAATGTTCGGCTACTAAGGATACACCATAGATGAGTGCATTCTGGGTTTCTCTAAAGTTATTTGCATTTTTTCCCATAAGAAAAAATTGATCCCAGAAACTTCCTTTCTCCCTTTACCTTAATATTCACAATATCCATCAAAACTGGTTTGCAACCCTGCATGCAACTCAGGCATTGTGTTCCCCATGGTATATCTAATCAAAAATTTGAGTCATCAAGATATTTGGAATAAATAAATTCTTTATTTTATTTTATTTTATTAATGATTTTATTTATTTACTTTTAGAGAGAAGGAAAAGGAGAGAGAAACAGAGGGGGAGAAATAGCGATGTGCAAGAGATACGTGAATCTGTTGCCTCTTGCATGCCCCCAACCGGGGACCTGGCCGGCAACCCAGGCGTGTACCCTAACTGGGAATCAAACCAGTGACCTTTTGGTTCAGAGGCCAGCACTCAATTTACTGAGCCACACCAACCAGGGCAAATTCTTGACTTTATTAATTCAGAAAGTTCATGGTTCAGTATTGAGTTTGGAGTAAATGACAAACTCTTTTAATAAGATTCAGATACTAAAAGAGAAGACATTCTAAACAAGAAAGTCAGATTTTTACAGAAGAGAGTCTTATCTTCTTATAAACGCTTTGAGCATAAACTTTTCAAAACATTCACAAAACGAGTAACTTAATTTATTCCTTATGCTTCTTTGAACTTTCCAAATTCTCTACAGGGACATATTAACTTTATAATTAGAAAAACAATAAATGTTATTTTTGAAAGCAGTCGCCCCTGATAAGTATATTTTCCTTCTGCTAACTTGAAAATGTTGTGGCCACAGCCTCTTTTATTTATATCGGTAGCCAAGAAACAGGAGAGCTGGAAGAGCATCTACTTGGCTGAGCTCCTCTCTATACTTTTGTTAAATGTTCACAGCACAAAAGGGCAACACTACCCCCCCCCAACTTATTGCAATGAGGCAGATATTAACACATAAAAGAAAGGCCTACGGGAAAAGTTGGCCAACGAAAGAAATGTATCCACCAGATATCTGAAGCCCCTTTGGAGAAACTTGAAAAGTACGGTTCTTTTTGCTTTATGGCCATGAGGTAATCGTGTTAGCTTGGAAGACTCAATTGAGAAATGAGGTAGAGACAGTAAGACAGACCAAAAGGGGAGGGGGCAGGGATAATAAGGAAAATAAAACAGCCAAAACCAGATGCTTGTATTGTGGAAACTTCAAGAGCATGTAATATATTTTGGCCGAATGAGCCCCAAGTGTCCTTCTGATTAGTTTCCATGCAAGTACACTGAGTCCTTCCAGACACTGCAGCAACTGGTCGGCCCAAACTGCCATGGGAAGAGGTAGATGTTCCACCTGACTCAGCAGCTGAGTCACACCTACAGGAGCTCCACTGCTGGCCTGACTATTTCCTTTCCGATTCCAGAACCACTGAGTATGAAGAATATCCAAATAGATTTAAACAGGGTACTGACTGAACGGTGTGAGCTTGATATCTCTGGCCTGCAGAGGTTTGTAGCCATGTTTATGAGAACAAGGATTTATGTGTATGTCTTGTTAAAGAATTGCGGTTGTATTGTACTGGAATGAGCCACTCCCAGCTATGTCCTTACAATCCTCACCCCTACCTCAACCAGAGCCCCAAACCTGAGTGCTCACTCTGGGTTCTCCACCGAATCACAACCGCAAGCCGAAGCTCTATAGTAAGTCTCCTCTTTAATATCAGACTGCTCCCCAGTTGCCTGGCCCTTCCTAAGATGATATGGTGGGGAAGGCTGAAGTGTTTCTTTGGCTCCTAGGGTTGGGGGCAGGGGTGGGGTGGAGCAGTGGGAGCTGTGAATGGCACAGGAAAATCCTTCCAAACTTTATTCAAGACGACGGTGGTATACACATGAAACAAGATTTTGAGATGACTTGTCTTGTCTCCTATGATACAGCGACATTCCTGAATATACTCTGCACGCAGGAATGCACCCAGAACTCTGGCCTCAGAAGCCATCTTTTCATCATGCATTTCATGTTTCCCACAGTCAATTCCTAAAAATCATACTCATGGAAGCCCTGGAATACCCTGCTAGGGAAGAAGGGCAATACACCGCGGACTAGCTGTGTGGTCTTAGAAAAACCACTTTCCTCCTCAGACCTGTTTCCTTATTTCTAAAGGAAAAGGGTTGGGCTGGGTCATCTGTTTCTCTTCCTATTGCTATTTCATTCTCCATCCCCACCCTGGCCCCCACCCCAAATCCCTTTCTCCTTCCAAGTTACCCCCAACTGGTTCACGCAGCTAAGCTTTACCCCTGAGTTATTTTCAATTACTACCCAATCACAGTCTCCCTGCGATTCCAACGATCTGTTTCCATAAAACTAATGAACAACTTTGAAGCCTCAGTGACCCCTGAAATGAAGCATTAACTACCCAGCCTGGATGCTCCTTACCAATCTGCTACAATGATTCAACTTAACCCCCTGGCTCCTGGCACTACCCAGTTAGATTCCAAGAAGCCCCCTTTTCTCCTTCTGAGCCAGACATGCCTGACAGACTCAAGAAGAAATCTTCTTACAGTCAAAAGTCACCCTTTTGACTAAACTTTCCCTCCAGACCTCATCTAACACTTAGAAATGAGAGTTCTATGTTATACTTATGAAAATGTCCATCACTTTAATAATGGTTTTTAAAAGCCTATTTGCTAAATTCAATGAAAACTAATTGCTATTCCATCTGAGTTGACCAGCTCGTTACTCAGATCCAGTAAACAAAAAGGGACTTTTTTAAAAAGCCATTATTATACTGTGCAAAATAATCAGCATCAAATATATGTAATTCATTAGCTGTTAAAGGTAGCTCTTTATTAAGCTCCATTTTACAGATGAGAAAACTGAGGTTTATGTAACCTGACCATGGTCACAAAACCAGGATTCAAGATCGGGTCTGTCTAGTTTCAAATAATCCTCTTTGCTGAGCCATGTCACTTCCCTGTCTGGACGCAATGCATTTAGAGAATCTGACAAATCCTTTAAACGCAATAAGCAATCACATGAGCATAAGGAGCTGCCCTGGCCCCTAAGCCCAAGTGAAGATGCCAGAGACAGAGTCTACAAGGACCTGTGACTCAATGGCAGAGCTTACACTCCACAGGATGACTGCCCTGAGGCAGAGATGAGAGACTGTATACAACAGTCACTTCGTAATCAAAACTACGCATTCTATTTGAAAATATTTCAGATCCCAACAGACCAGTGACTGTTCAGAATTACAAATTCCACTTCCACTAAAGGTTTATCTCAAAGGAATTAGTACACAAATAAATACATAACTACAACTATTTAATGATGATGTCTCAAGCTTCTTTCCCCTGCTTTCCCAGCTGCTCATGTAATCACCCAAATGAGATTTCATGACCTCTTATAGGTCTATGTGGGCAGGTGCAATTGAGCTGATTTAAAAAAAAAAAAAAAAAGAACACAATTCTCCTTGCCTATGAATAAGCACCTCTAGAAATCTGCATCTATTCAGTCCCTGTTTACAGGAATCCAGATAATAAGGAATGCTTTGTTACCCAAATCAATGCGGTCCCAAGATTGCAGATAATCAGGGTTACCAGCCCCATCTCAAAAAATTACTCTGAATCTATTCAAATTCTAAGTTTAGATATCTATCAAGGAGAATATCTACAAACAATTATTTCTCCTTTAAAAAAAAAAAAAAAAATATATATATATATATATATATATATATATACCGCCCTGACGAAAAAGGAAAAAGTAGTAGGTTTCTTTAAAATCCTAAATAATAGTGTTACCAAGAGTGCTGGCAAAATTGGACCTCAGTACTTGAGTTCGGCAAAGAAAGATTTCAAAGCCAAGAACTGAAATTATAGGAGAAAGTTTATTTAGAAAGTTACAGAGGTAGCAGAAGAGCCCTTAGGGCTTAGGAGAGAAAAAGGCAGAGGTAACTGGCCTTGGGGGAAGAGGCGAAGGGAAAAGCCCAGAGGGGAGTGTGCTCCAAGGTCTTAGGGAAGGATCTCATCAGAAAGTTCATCAGCTTGATGCTGGTGCTGCCAAACTGGGATTCCTTCCCCTGACTTGCTCGGTCTTTGGGTGTGGTTGGCACAAATGACTCTAACTGGATTTCTGCTATCTGTCTCCCCAAGGAGGGTGATTTAAGCTATTTACACTCTGGTTGGGGAGAAATGTAAACCATTCACTCTTAAGTGTCCTTGGTTAGGGAAGATAGGATTTTGATATTTATTGGATGGCTATAAACTGCTGTTTAACTGTCTCAGTTTCCCTATCCCATTTGTCCTGGCTTACTTGCCTGTCTCAATAGGAGACAATGATTTAAAATTATCCTTCTGTGTGTGAATTCTTGTTAAATCCAACCCAGAATAGGGGTCTGGGCAAGAGTAATCCAAATTTACTTAGCAAAATTTTTTGCAAACAAAAAGAAGACAGTTAAGAGGAAAATAAGAAAGTGCCGATCTTAAACTTATAAAAGAAGGGTCAGCAGTTATCAGAAATTTGGAAGTCTTAGAAATGAAAATATGGACTAGAAACATATACTCATATAAATAGATAAAGCAAAATGATAAAATGTAAATAATTATTGAATCTAGCTGGTAAGTTTACAGGTGGTGGTTATACTGTGCTTTCAACTTTGTTTTTTAAGTCTCACTTTTAAAACTTGGAAAAATAAACTTAAAAGATGGGCTAAGAGCCAAATATTATGACAAAAAATTCCCCAAACTTTTCCTGGTTTTCTAATTGTTTAGTCTTTTATTGTCTTTGCTTCTTTTTGCTCCTGCCCAGCCCCGATCACAGGAAAGGGAGCAAGGAGGTGCTTCCATTGCATAAATCATCAATTGGCAAGGAGACCTTGTCCGCCTTACGCTGTCTAGATCTTCCCGGGGTCATTGGAGGTCATGGATGGAAGCTGGAACAGGAGTAAATGCCAAGACGCCTCATTCAGTTCCCTGGGAACCCCTGCGCTAGGCGACAGAGGCTGCAGAGCTCACTGAACACCATGCACTGCCCAGGCGAGTGGGACTCCAGCAGCAGAGCCTGCAGATGAATTCGTCACCAGCAGGAGGCTCGCAGGATTACCTTGGCAGAAAAATGCCAAAACCCCTGGGGAATTACTTTTTGTCCCAGCACAGGATAATGAAAGGATTTTGTTTCCATTGCAACCTTACTTAAGACTGCATTTAAACTTTAGCCCAGGTTAGCTGGCCATGGGGTGTTTCTCCCTTAAGTAGCCCAATGCCCATATCAAGGTACATGCTGTCGTCTTGTGTATATATGTCATCTGCTAATTCTGATCATTTCTAAGAGTTAATTTCAAAACTGAACCCTAAAGGCTACATCCACATTTAAGTCAAGATGTGTGAGGCTAATCCTGGCCCTAAGCAAGACAATTGTTCCTCTTCTGGATGCACAGGGGAAAAACCGCAGTAAGTCACACAAGCAGTGCTGTACAAAGCAGCCAAAGCTGGTAAGAACCAGCTGGCTCTGGAGGGAGGGGGAAGGGCGTGTCCCGCCCAGCTGCTGGCACATGTGTCTGCAAGCTGTCCAGGCCGCTGACATCAACAGCAACGGTGCAGCCCCGAGCTGACTGACTCACTGGCTAGCTTACTCAACAAAGGAAGTGAGGATTGTTGGTGGGCTCCCTTGGTTCAGAAGTGGAGTCCACTCACATTCAAATATACTGCTGAGCCTTATAAGAGCTCAGCCCATGGACATACGAGGAGATCATGCTGTTGGAAAAGACTTGAGTTTCCCTAAATTCTACTGAATGGGACACTAGGAAGCCTTTCCACTAAAAGCCTTTGAACAATTCTACCCATGCAAAAAAGTTGCTCGAATCTTATAAGGATGCCTTAAGGCACTGTGGAGGATAGAAGGTAAGTTCACAGGAAACTCACGACCCGGACATAAGAAGAATCAAGCTCATCTTTGACTCAAGCTTTTTGAACTTGCTAAATTTGATTAAATTAGCATCGCTTAATAAAATCATCAGATGGATTCATGCCATTAGAATTACAATATATGTGGTACACAATTCCAGCAGTTCAAAAGAGGTAACAGAAAAATATACTTCTTCCTCACTAACCTCTGGTTTCCAAGTCCCGGCTCCTCAGTTCTCCTCCCAGGTGATAACCATTGTTACCAATTCCCTGTGTACTTCCAGAAAGAGTCTATGCTTGCACTAGTAAAAAGTACACATATTCTACACCCCACTCCAGCTCTCTTTATTTTTTACATTCTTCTTTGCAAATATGCTGACATTCTTCTTTGCACACGGCATGCACTGTTCTACGCTTTGCCTTTTTCCATTTAAAAACAGTTCTTGAGGTTAGCACAGAAAGATCTGAGTCACTCTTTTTGACAAGTTTATATTGTCCCACTGCATGGATATTCCCTGACCAGTTCTCCATTGCAGGGTACTTGTGATGTTTCCACTCTTTTGTTATTACAGATGCCACAAGGGGTACTTGCACTTCCATCATGCGGCACATATATGGGACATACACGGAAATACGTGGAGGACGTGCTGATAGAAGTGGAATGTCAGTGGTCAACTTGACAGTTATTTCAGCAGCTAACACCAGATGGCCCTCCAGGGGCCCTGGGCTACCGCACACACCCACTAGCAGTGGATGCTGTTCTTTTTCTCTGTTCCTTCACGATACAAGAATCTTCAAGGTCACACATTTCCCGCTTTGCCAGTCTGGGAGGTTAAAGTTGTATCTCAGTGTAGGTTTCAATTTGAATTTTTCTTATTCGGAATGAGGTTAAAAATCTGTATACCTTTAAGAGCCTTTAGTATTTTCTTTTCTGTGGACTGTCTTGTTCACAGACTGCCCATTTTTCTTTGGGGTTGTTGGTGTCTTCATTAATTTGTAACAGCTCTTCATTTTTAAAGAAATTAACCCTATGTTGCAAACAACTTCTCCCAGTTATTTGTCTTTTTTTTTAAAGATTTTATTTATTTATTTTTAGACAGAGGGGAAGGGAGGGAGAAAGAGAGGAAGAGAAACAGCAATGTATGGTTGCCTCTCACATGGCCCTCGCTGGGGACCTGGCCCGCAACCCAGACATGTGCCCTGACTGGGAATTGAACCGGGACCGTTTGGTTCCCAGCCCGCGCTCAATCCACTGAGCTACACCAGCCAGGGCTCCCAGTTATTTGTCTTTAGATTTGCATATGTATACTGTCTTGTATAGTTATTAACTAGTTAAATCTTTTTTTTTTGTATCATGTCTGTGTTTTGTGTCATTCTCAGAAGAGCCTTACCTACCTACTGTTGTAATTATAGAAACAAAGCATTTCCCCCATTTTTTCTCCTAGTGGTCTTTGGGTGTTAAGCCACTCTAATGATTGGTCATTCCAGCTTACCCCTGACTCAGCTCCACTGTGGAGAAATCAAAAATCCCTCTGTGATCATTTTTTCATGGGAAAATCATGAGTGACACAGCTGTCCCTCTCCAGGCAACAGTGTGGAATAAGAAATTTAAATGTTGAAATTAACTGGTACATAATAAAACCTACTGCTAACCGTGATGCAATTCCTCATTAACAAGTATTCCCGTCATTGGCACTTGGGTTATAACAGATCTGGAGACGGTCTCACGAACACAGGGTGAGCACCTAGGCCCAAACTGGAAGCTACTAAGCTTTATTCAGATATGTGGCTTTAAAAAAAAAATGAAAGTAAGATCTTCACCACTGGTAAATGATGAAGAAAATAAGCTTCTTTTCACCATATTGATTCTGATTTTCTCCCAATGCACTTTCTGAGAAAGCCAATAAAGGTGTGGATTAACGGGCTGGAAAATGTCATCAACTAATAGACTCAGCCTTTTCTGAATGTTGAGAAACATGTCTACGGAAAAAATAAAAGCCCACCTCAAATCCTCTACACAGCAGTTTCACATAATATTCATTTAGTATCTTCAGTGACTGGTACAGAGCGCAAAAACCTGATGGGTGTGTGGCCCTGGCCAGGTACCCCAGTTGCTTAGAGCATCGTCCCCGCACACAAGGTTGCAGGTTTGGTCCCCAGTCAGGCTACACACAAGCAGCAACCAATGAACGCATAAATAAGTGGAACAACAAATTGATGTTTCTCTCTCTCTCTCTAAAAATCAATAAATAAAATTAAAAAAAAATTAAGTGTTCCATTAACGCCTACCAAATAAATTGTGTTAAACCATCTCATCCTTAAAGACTACTTTAAAAAAAAAAAAGTGTATATGTGTGTTGGGGGGGAGAGTATATCGATATCAATACTCCAAGAATCTGTTCCCCAGACTTTTTCTTCTTATAACTTGTATACTTCAAGTTTAACTACTGTATTGCACTTATTTAATAATGCATCTCTTTTCACATTTTAGTACCCCTGAAATAGGGATATATCTTCCAACTACAATGGGAAGTATTTTTATTTATTTTTTTTACATTGTTTTTAAAGAGAAAGGGAGGGAGAAAGAGAAGGAGAGAAACATCCTTTGGACGCCTTCCCTACGCTACACGCCCTGACCTGGGACCAAACCCACAACCCAGGCATGTGCCCTAACCAAGAATCTACCAGACGATCTTGACAACAAGTCACACCACCTAGGGCTTTCTTAGTGGAGCATATAGTAATACTACATTTTACAATTGACATGTCATTCAATAAAATACAGAAATATATTTTAATTCTACTACCTACCTATACCCGACAGGACCATGAATCTTGCTAGATAAGCACAGATATTAAAGCCCCCTGAAGGTGTTTGGGACACAATAGGTAACTCAGCAAACTCTGCTTCCCTTTCTCCTTAAATGTGTATTATTAAAAGTAGAGTGGTATTATTTGTTCGGTCTCAAAAAAAAAAATGTGAATTCAAATTGTAGCAGAAAACTCACTGGGCCCCTACTATATGTCGAGTGCAAGACGAGGCATTTACACTCACTAAATCTAGTTTATACACACACTATCCTTGGTATATAAACTCACTATCTCTAGTCCTCACCAGATACTTACAAAGCAACTGTGAAAAAACTGAGGCTTGAAGACACAATGAGACCTACTCAAGGTTGTGAGACAGCGTAGTAAGAAGCTAGGAAAATTCCTTGACAAGTGGAATAGGCAAACTAAGAAAGATAGCTGAGCACAATGACCGAGCAATTTACAGCCAGATAGATACAGACCGCCCTAGAGATAACACCTAGGCCTCAGTTATATTTCAGCTCCAGGCCCAGAAAAGCAGAAAAACCAGGATCAGCTGCAATGATTCAGGACCCCCTGCCCTGGCAATAATCAGCGGAGACCACTACCCTGAGAGAGCGCACCTGGAAAAGTGATGAATATTCTGCTGAAACCCTCCCCTGAGGCCTCCTATAAGATTTCAGCTGCAAGAAAGAGAAAAACGCGAGACAAAGGACCCAGCACTCAGAGCTCTCCCTCTGGGGAGTAGCCCACACCATTTCCTTCCCTCTCCTCTTCCCCCACAAACACACATCTCCTAGACTCTAATGGACCCCAAGACTTGCAACCAGGGGAGAAATGGGCAGCTGCAGCTTGTCCCAGGCTGATCCCCTGAATCTGTCCCCAAGGCTCCCTTGTCTCTGGCTTCCCAGTGAGCTAAGGCAGCCCAGCTCAGGCTCTCCTGTTGCTTCTTCTGTGCTAAGCCCTTCCTTGTTTCACTGTCCCCAGCTTTAATAAATGTATCCTTACAATGACCTGCACTCATGTTGTGAAATCTTTCCTACACAAAGTCAAGAACCCACACACTCCAGCTGGCTCTAGGCAGACTCACTCTGGGCCGGGCGCCCTGTCCAGTACCAGTCACTCAGGGAGTGGCAAACGCAAGATTCAAACTGAATCCAGAGGATCAAAACCAAATTGTTTAATTTGTCAGTCCCTTCTATTAGTTCTTGGAAATTCACAGTTCAAATTTCAGCCCTTGATGTGAAGTGGTACCTTATTTCTACACTTTTAATATTGCAGAACAGCGAAAGATTTCTGAAAAGCTTGCTACTGAGCAAAACAAAACTAGGTTCTAAGTGAATCAGACATTCTTTGCAGAATCCAAAGTTTGAGAAGCCCTTACTTAGTGTGAAAAAGTACGCGATGCTCCCCAGGCAGAAACCAAATGGGAAAGTCTAGGGGAAGAAGAGCAAAATATAGTCTTAATAGAAACGGCAGTTCATTTTTTAAAAATGACTTTCAAATCAACAAATATATGCCTGCTCTTGTTTTCTATGTATATTTTGGTGGACTGTGTACCCCTGCCTCCTGATACTATCTTACGGTTCCTCGGGCACACTGCTACTGTAACATCTGCTTACACCCCTGAATTGTCATTATTTGCACACGTGTCTCCAATCTCAGCTCGTGAACTATCAAAGTCAGGGGCACCTTTCTTCTTTAGGTAATATCAGGCACGTGGCTGGTGCTTGACAAAAGGTTGTTGACTAACTGAATGAACCTTAAAATCATAATAAGTAGAAGAGCCTGAGTGAAATTAAAACCCTAAGTCCTCATTCAGAGACATTGCTTCTTCATGCACAGTGATCGTCTTAAACACAAGCACCATTAAATGTACCTGAGCCTACTGTGGGTCAGCAATCATTATACAAGTCTCCTTCCCATCACCCCAGAAGGTCCCCAGAGCCTGAAGTCACACTCTACAAATTAAGTGACCTGACCTTAAATGACCCCATCTGCTGTGGCAATGCAACAGGGGGCAAGGGCTAAATACATGCATGTTTAGCCAACACCTTAAGGCCTTAGGGCAATAATCTCTATTTTCTAAGAGATGGTCACCTAGCAAAGTGAAGACAAAGGCAAAATTTGAATAGCCAAAACGCCAACAGTAAAATGTACAGCTGGTATTTGCCTCAACTCATCCTCACTGTATTAAATTTCTGAAAATAGCTGGTCTCAGTCAGACCTTCGATAAGGACAGCTGCATCCTGCAGCTGGTAAGCAAAAAAAGCAGTGACTGTAGTTCCTTCTGTGGCAGAAGCAGTGGTTCTGTCCTCGCCAAGAGAATGCCCAGTGCTCTTCTCACTGTTAAGAATCTCCCAGTTGGTTATATAGAGCGAAGCCACCCAATCTGCAACACAGAGTCTACTGTAGTCAAGAGAGCAAGAGGAGAGGAGAGGAGAGAGAGGGAGAGAGAGAGAGAAAATGAACTGGTCCCCTGGGATGTAGTTCCATGTGGTTTCTGGAAAGGATACGATACCCTAAACCAAGAATCAAATCGTCCTACTACATCCAAGTCAGCAACAACAACACCGGCCTCAGGTCCGTTTGTTGTTCACTGCGGCAAGCTTCTAACCTACTCAATCATATAGAAGGACGGAAGGAGGGAGAAAATTACCAACTCCGTGTCCAAGCACATCAGTTCTTTACATTTGTGAATTTGTGGTCAAAGCAGACAGCTAAATAACATTTTCTATTATTTTAAGTTAAGTGTATCATTTTTTAAAAATGTACATTCAATTCCTTTTTCTTCCCTTTTTCAAAACGAAAAGAAGAAATACAGGCATTGAAATCCCACTGAGCATCATTTTAGCACCTCCCTGATTTATATCCCAGATTAACAAGCTATTTACCTCATTTACTTCTGATAACCACTTGACCTCCCATTTTAAACCAAAACTTCGGAATCAATAAAAACACAAACAAGTCTACCCTCTTCAAGGGACTGGGGAGTGGGGGAAGATTGCACCAATTAAGCCTGGCTAAATACACAAAGTTTCTAAAAGAAAAGAAAAATGCATAAAAGGAACCCTAGAAATTCAGTTGCTTATTTTGTTGCCCTTTTCTGACAGCATTGAAAGGACAGACTGTTATCTTTACAAACGCCACCACCTGTGTGTCTTCACTAGGGAAGGCACCCCTGCCAGCGGAGGAACATTCACGCGGGCGATAAGGATAAATATTTACAATTAGCTGGAGTGTCCAGTTCTTGGGCACTGAACTAGATCCTTAGTGCTTAACAGTGTAAGCGGTCTTGGAATTGTGAGTCCCTTCCCACCCGACACTAAGTAACCCTTAGTGTTCAGGATTTAAAGGATCTAGTATGTGTATGAGTTGGAGCTAGTTAGAAACATTCTTCCATCTCTCTTACCTCTAGAGCCTGGGAATAATTGCAGCTATTAATAGTACAGAATCACTAAGTGCTGACTGGGGGTCATATCGACTCTCGCCACAGCTCACAGGACAAGCACTTAATGGCGTTCCCATTTTCTCAGGAAAAAACTGAGGCGGACAGACCAAGTAATTTACCTTGATAGCCCCAAAGTGAGATGCTGCCAGGACAGGAATTTCACTTGGCACACACCACCACACTGATGTTCCATTTGTGGCCTTAATGGCTGCTTAGCTGTACATCTAGTTACCCCCCTCCTCCCGCTCTGGTGCATTTACCCCCTTAAGTCACACGTGTGAGTTTCTTCCATTCAGCTGTGAACTACCTTGATGGCACTGACCTTGTCTTACTCATTCATCTTTGTACCGCCCAAAGTGCCATTATAATATTGCACACATCGTTTGTTATGTAATATAGATTTAAAAATAAAATCACATCATCTTCCTTGCTGTTCAGCAGGGGGAAACGTAAACCCAGGCATGCAAGGACTGAAGGAAAATAACTGTCAAGCTTAAATCCTACTTTCCTTCTAGCCTTCAAAGTCAAAGGGCAAATAATGCAATGTATTGATTTAGTGGGCATTTTCCAGACAAAGAAAAACAGTTTATTGCTGGAAACCCACAGAACTATTCTTTATGCCAAAGAAAAATGATCTCAGATAAAAGCTGACATTGCAGGAAGAAATGGAGAACAACAGAAAATGTTTATCTACAGGTAAATCAACATGAATCCTGATTATGTGAAATCACAATAATTATGCCTCTGGGGGGTTAAGAAAAGTGAAGTGTTAAAATTCATGACAACAAGAAACATAATGCAAGAGAAGACTAAACAAGACTAAAGTTTTCTGAGGCTGCTGTATTGTTTGAAAACAGTAAAAAGTGCACATTTATAAAATTTCTCTCTTAATTGAAGTATGCATATTGTAATCTCCATGGTATTCACTAAGTGTAGGGTTAAAAATGTATAATTAAGAAGCTAACAAAAGAGTAAAAGTCAAATAATAAAAAATACTTGATTAAGCCAAAACAAGGCAAGAAATGAGACAGCCCTGACTGGTGTAGCTCAGTGGGTTGGATGTCATCTCACAAAGCAAAAGGTCACCGGTTCGATTCCCAGTCAGGGCATATGTCTCAGTTGTGGGTTCAGTCCCAGTGGAGGCACACATAAGAGGTAACCAATAGGAGTTTCTCACATTGATGTTTCTCTCTTTGTCCCTCCCTTCCCTTCGGTCTAAAAATAAATACATAAAATATTTTTTAAAAAGGAGAAAGAAAAAGAAGGCAGACAGGACAAATATAAAACAAATAATAAGAGAGTAGATTTAAACCCAAATATACGAGTAATTACATTAAAAATGTAACCACACTAAAATTCCCTAATTAAATGACAAAAACTGTCAGATTCAATTTTTCAAAACCTTAAATATATGCTACTTACAAAAGGCTTTCTCTAAATAAATCTACAGAAATAAAATCAAAGTAAAAGGACATAGAAAGAGATAATGTTATATTAGGCTTTTGTTTCATTTTTATTTTTAAGTAGCTTTGGCCAAGTCCCAGTAACCTCCAACTACTGTCTCCTCTGCTTTGCTGCTTCTTCCAAATGCTCATGCCCTGGAAGGAGAAAACAGATATAATTCTGGAAGGCTGGGTGCAGTTTAGATTTTGAAAGAAGAGAGTACTGAAAAATACAGCTCACACCTAAGATAAAGTGGATGAATGGATACGCGGGGTCATCCAGACAGTGAAATAATATTCAGTGCTAAAAACAAATGAGCTATCAAGCCATGAAAAGACAAGGAGGAACCATAAGGGAAAGAGGCCAGATTCCAGCTACAGGTCATTCTGAAAAAGGCAAAGCTATGGAGACAATCAGATGCTCAGTGGTTGCCAGGGGCGCTGCAGGGGGGCTGACATAGACAGAGCACAGAGGACTTTTAGGGCAGCAAAAATACTCCGTATGATTATAATGATGAATAGATGTCATTATACATTTGTCCAAACCCACAGAACATCTAACACCAAGAGTAAACCCTGCGGTAAACTATGGACTTTGGATGATTATGATGTGCCACTGGAGGTTCTCCTCGGTAAAAGACATGCCACTCTGGTGAGTGATGTTGATAATGGAGGAGGGTGTGCATGTGCGGGAGCTGGGGGTGTGTGCGAAATCTCTGCACCTCCCTCTCAATTTTGTTTTAAACCTATAACTGCTCAAAAAAAAAAAAACAAAAAAAACCTCAAAGAACAGTACACCAAAAAAAGGGAATTTTCTATGTAATTTTTTTAAGTATAAAAATAACTTTTTTAAAGAAAAAAGACTCTGAATGTGTTTAGTTTAAAAATGGCTAATAGGCTACCATGGTTAATAACGGACCAGCTGTTCCTGACCGAGGGAGGTCACTGAAGAGCACACTGGGGCTAATCCTTTGAGAGGAACATAACATAGGTACTCTCAAGCTCATGAATAGGAAGAATCGTTAACCATTTTTAAACATACACAGCCATTTTTACACATTAAGAGTCCATTAGCTCCTGGGGTAGTACCACAATACCCAAAGAATACAAATCCATCAGAAGATGGGAAAAACCAGTCTCATTATGCCCCCTGCATTCTGATTCTCTTGTCTGACTCGACAAATCTCAGGGGTAAATTATGAACAGAGTTACATACTGTGCGGTTGGTAAGATCTGGAAGCCAGGAATCCATGCTCGTTGGCTATTAATATAGAGTTCAAGTTGGGTCCAGAATGTTGCTAGACAATGATGGGCATTATTAAAACATGGAATAGGAAGCTTAATAATGCCTTCTCAGCATCCATCATAACATGTAGGCTATACTGGCACCAAAGAGAAAGCTGTAAGATGCTCTCATGCCACTGTTTTGTAGAAAATAAATAATGAAAAATAGATATTAGATTCTTTTTTATTAGAGGAGGCAGAGCAAGGAAAGAATATAAAGTATGAGAGCCTGGCACTTGGAGCTCAGTGTGTTTCTTATTCACTGACTCGGTGGTTTCGTTCCGAACCACTCTCCTCCGTGGAGACTTTGGGCCTGCCGTGCCCAGCACCTGTGACAGGGGCTGAAATAAAGTAGTTGCTCAATAAACTGTTATGGAATTCAATGGAACCATCAGAGAAACATAAAAAAGGCATTTGTTATAGTTCATACCCCCCCCAAAAAAAACTACCCCAAACACTAGGTCCAAATTCTTAGTGATTCTGAGTGTACACAAAGAAATGAAATGGATTCACAGAAACCAAAAATGAAGTAAGCTTTAGTGAATTGTTGGCAAATCTGACCCAACATCACAAACCTCTTGCAGTCCAAATAAGGAAGAAATGATTGTCACATAAATCACCGCTGTTTAAATTAAAATGAGGGTGGCAATTCTCTCGACTCAGCACAGTAAAACAAGCCCTGCCTATCCTTTTTCTTGTGCCCTTTCAGCTCTCATTCTAAAAAATATCTAAATCACATAAGTAGTATTTTTATTATAGAAAATGATTTGAAGAAAAGAAAATCACTTCTACATCCACCACCTGGACTTAATAACATAACATTTATGCATTTTCATTTTCCTGTTTGTATTTTCCCATGCCTACATTTGCTTTTTCTAACAAGAAATACAAAAATGCAGTTCAGTAACCCTCTTTTCCCTTAACAATATATTATAGTCGTCTTCCCGACTTTCTAAATATTGCACTCAACCAATCCTAACATGGCATCCATCACATTTTATTCATTCCTGTAGGCATCATCAAGGAGGTCTAGTGGCTTATTCTCATGTCTAAAAATCCTTCTTCAAGTCTGCTGCTTGCCTGCCAGTCCTTTCCTTAAAAGCCAACACTCCAAGGAAGCACAGTAATATCTGCCTCGGGACCCCCTCCATGTGAACCTCAGCCACTTTGTTCGATTGGGCATTAAACATCTACCTCTCCTTTCACCAAATCCAGCTACTTGAAGCCTAGTTTTACTTGTGAGCCACATATATTGAGACTGTTCCTCAGAAAGCCGTAAGACACTGTTATGTGCCTTTGAATGTTTACTACTACATCCATTAGGAAATGTTTTTCTCTGAACTTCCTTATTTCAAAGAAGTTAAAAATATGCCAGGAGCTTTAAAGACTACCTTCAGAGTCAATTAGCACCTATAAATTTTTATTTAGTCACTTAGATAAAAGATCCACCTGAATTATTTGCTTTAATAGGTGAAGACACACTACACTGTCGGTATGAAAAGTTAAAGCATTTGGAGTTCTTAAATATTTAACACACAAAATCGAGTCCCTTGAGATACAAAATTTGGTGCAGAATAATAGTGACTTCCAGTTAATTTTCCAGCTCTTTAGGTAACAAGTTTGGCCCATAAGAAAGTAACACAGGCAGAATGGCTTTTGACATTTTAAGCAGGTTTTATCAAATCCACAGTGGCAGAATCTTTTTTTTTTAACTTTGGGAATATATTGCACAACTTTAATCAAAGGCTTTGAGAAATATAAATCAATATCCAAATTTATACTTAATTCATGGCCTTTCAGGGAAGCACATTATGATTAGGAAAGGCTAAGTAAAATGAGTCACGTCATAACTACCACATGCAGGACACCTGCAATGCATCAGGTATTTTATATGCTTCATTTCTAGTTGGAATTCACCCTACAAAGTCAGCTTACAAATGACCTAACAGAAGCAGAGAAAGCTAAAGTCACTTACCGTACCTTTGGTCACCCAGCTCGTAAGTGGCAGAGCCAGGACTCAAACCCAACGCTTTTTGGCTCCAAAGCCAGGGCTCGCTGACCAGAGACTATATATAAATCACTCTCCTAGGGC
This sequence comes from Micronycteris hirsuta, assembly GCA_004026765.1. Lineage (NCBI taxonomy): Eukaryota > Metazoa > Chordata > Mammalia > Chiroptera > Phyllostomidae > Micronycteris > Micronycteris hirsuta. The sequence goes on from PVJI01001075.1 coordinate 46,491, forward strand.
CCTTCCATTCCCATCTGATGTGCGGACTGGACAAGCCCAAGGAGGAGGCTGAATCCTGTTACTAACGGCTGCCAGACCACCGGCATGCTCAGGAGGTAAGATGGAGCCCTCCTAAGCCACATAACAGAAATCAGCCTTTGGAGGAGAGATGGTTTAGGAAAAAGTCTTCCTTCTTATTCAGGATGATAGATCAGCCTGCACAGTCCAATGTTAGAATCTCCCCCCAAAACAATGATTCTTATCACACATTAGAATCACTTGGAGAGCTTTGAAAAATACTGATTCCTAGTCCTCCACAGAGATTCTGACCTGACTGGTCTACAGTGGGGCCAAGTACCAGAATTTTTTAAAAGCTGTCTAGATGATTCTCATGAACACCCACTGAGAACGAATGCCTTTGAAGGTGTGTATGTGCGTGGGCATGTACACGTGTGTATACCTAAACACCTAACATCAGTTACGTTTCCTTATTACATACACGCGGCAAAAGCTGAAGCACAGGAACCAGAACGTCAGTAGGAAAGACAGAAGACCCAGACTACCTTACCTGGGCCGTATCCTCCATCAGTCCACGAATCTTCTCCACTACATCGTTGCGCCGGTGCTGGCGAAGGGCGCTGATTAACTGCGCGAGACTGGCCTCGGGGCCCCGGATGGTCCAGTGCTGCAGAGCTGCGTAGGCCCGCTCGTGGTCCGCGGTGTACCCGTTGGAGAAAGCAGCCACCTCCCTCTCACTGGCATTGCACAGAAACTGATAGATATCCTTCCACTGGCTTCCCACTTGGGCTGCCACAAGCTTCAGGATGTCAATACCTGTTCCAGAAGCAAAATAAAAATAATAATAAGGAAGGAAGGAAGGAAGGAAGGAAGGAAGTAAATAAATAAAAACGTGAGGAAAGGTCTTTATATAAGGCCACCCTGTTATAACTAAAAGAAGCATACTTATTGTTTCACCTCAAAGGAATGCATCACCTCCTACAAGCACTTGGCACATCGTGGGGACTAGTTAGGCACCCTCCTGCAAATTTCAATTCTTCAATGTGAAACCAGAAGTAGGAGCAATCTTGAAAGTATAAAATAAGTATGTCATGGGGATGTACTGTATAATAAGTCACCCCTAAAAGATGTTTTGAAAGCCAAACTCAAAAAAAGTAATCAGAGTGATTCCTTTGTTGCTGCTAAAAAAAAACCTAGAACCAAATAAAATCAGAGCCCTGGCTGGTGTAGCTCAGTGGATTGAGCGCCGGGGCTGGGAACCAAAGGGTCCCAGTTCGATTCCCAGTCAGGGCACATGCCTGGGTTGCAGGGCCATGTGAGGAGCAACCATACATTGCTGTTTCTCTCCCTCTCTGTCTCCCTTCCCCTCTTTCTAATAATAAATAAATAAAATCTTTAAAAAAAAAAATCAGAGTCTCCCAGACTAAAAAAAGTGGCGACTTCAAGATATGTCGAAAAAGATAAGGCAGATTTAAACTGCAGCGGAGTTTACCCAGCACCGTCTGGGGCAAGGGTGTTCAGGTCCTGGCGAGGGCATCCATGCTGTCAGCTGGCGATGCACCCAGCTGTTCAAGCCCCATGGAGGCATTCCTCAAGAACTTCTGGCTTCTTGTGCTCTAATTTATGCTCAAGAAGCAATTTTCTGATCTATTTAAGTTGACTTGCAATTATAATGAAGACAACAGCCAAAATAACATTATAATAACAACAGCTATTATCTTCCAGGCATTAAGACACTAGAGCTCACTGCACATCTTGATAAAGCATTAACATTCCCTTTGCACAGGTGAGAAAAAAAAACTTCTAGAAAAGTTTTACAATTTGCTCAATATTACAAAGGATAGGTAGGTTGAGTACTGAGCCCAATTTCCGAATAATGTTATATATTGTCATTCTGGTTTATTGGTCACTTAGAAACTCAATCAGTGTGAATCTATAGTCCTTAAATTTGATGAATACAGGTGAAATGCCAAAATTGAATCTTGGAATATGCAAACTCAGGATAGGCATGTGGCGCCAACCCTCTGTGAGGTACGGCTCTCCCTCAATAGCATGCTTTGGTATCTTTAGCTTTACAGAATCTTCTCCCCTCAATACATAATGGCTTTGCCCAAATTTATACATAGAGTGTGCCTGTAGCCACCCGATAGGACTCTGGTAGTTTACACAGTGAGTTCTCTGAGTCAATACCATGTCTTCTCATGGGGCCATACTTACATGCCCCGATGAGAGAGTTATTAGTTAACAATGCCTTAAAAAACACTTGCTACTCAATAAACAAAATGGGGCCATGCTCCCAAATGAAGTTTAGTGAAGAAAGGAAAAGAGGAGAATAAGAAGCTTCCTGTTGTGGTTAATTGACTTTTTCAACTAATTAGAGGTTAATCAAGGAAAAAATAACTTTTGCTCCTACCAGTTTGGGTGGGGGGGCTTCTAAATTGAGCTCTCAATTTTTGCTTAAGAGCAATATAAGTTCCAGAAATGTCTTTGAAAATGTAGGACTTTATGGTTCCTCAATATAAATCCTTACTCTGCCCATGCAATCTTATTGAGGAGGATGATTTAAAAGGCTGCATACACATCCTGAAAAAACCTCCTGAAAATGGTTTCGAAACACAAGTTCTTAGTAGAGGCTGCTTGCTTGTCAACTGTAAAAGTAGAATGCCACAAATTGAGACATTACTGTCCTCACACTGTTTCCTTTGGCAGTGTAAAATATACTTGAACTAGTTGCTCTTCGGTTTTCAGAGCAATGTTTAGCCAGATACAGAGCTTTTCATTTCCGGCAAACAGACTCCTCCAAAAACCCCCCAGGTAACTTTGAGGAGTACGGCAGCTCTCTTGAGGTCGATGTGGTAGATTATGCCAAACGCCAAAAGGCTTATTACTCCCTGAATCTTAATTTAGGTCAATTTGACTAAGGTCCACAGTGTTTTACATGAAAATATGACTGTTTTCTTGTATGTGGGTCCACGGCTTAAATCTTCATAATGTCAATGACAGTGTGGCTTTGGGCAAACCACTGACTGTCATGTTCGCTTCCTCATTTGTACAATGGAGACACTCACTATGGTCCCTGGGGATGAGCTGATTAACATTTTCTACAGAGCTGATTTATTTTTGGAAGTACCCCATGATGATAAATGCTCCGTATACTGGGCACTATAACTTAAAAACTAAATGCATTTCTGATGCAAATACACAGCCTTTATAGAGTAATTACAGAGTTGAAAAGGCTTAAGCTTAATAACAGCTCCTTCTTCCACAACCCAGTATTTACACTTTTTCTTTCAGCCACAAAATAAAGGAAAAAAAGAAAAACACGACTAGATACAATGAGATTTTCCTTCAAACTAAAACTGACTAGAAGCTATACTGAAGGCCTGTGAATCAGGTTTTATCTTATTCTTTTACTGTGAAAACACGGGAGCAGGCCTGGGTCTGCACGTTCTACACCGCTGTCCCCTCCCATCGCAGGAGTCATAAGGTGGTGTAAGGTAAGAAGGTGGCAGAGGCAACGGCTCCCCCTGCAGATACCAGCCTTTCTTCCCAGCACCCAGTCACGAAACCTCAGCTGGGGGAGGGAGACCAGTCTGAGCTAGCCCATGAGTTCGATGCACCTCGTCCTCGCCTTACCACCAAGGAAAAAAGAAAAACCTGAAGGGTATTTTCAGGAGCATTTATTGAGCAGCCACTGTGTGTTGCTGTGTTTGCTGGACAGATAGCCCTTATGAACTTTCAAGACAAAAAGAGTTTATCACCAAGAAAATGTAGTGAAAACTGTAGTAACACCGATGAAGCAAAACTGGGTGGGCTTTGAAAGTGTTCCTTCTTTAGAAAGAAAGTTTTAAGCAAAACTAAATACAACTAGAGAGGAAAGCAGTAGGATGATTAAACCAAATTGAGATAGTTTCTTCTGGAGGAGGGAGGCGGACGTTATCGGGTAGGTGCACAGAAGGAAGTTCAAAGCTGTTCACAAGGTTCTGTTCCTAAGCCGGATGGTGACAAAATGGGTCTTCCTTTTATTACTTTATTTGATGTTTACTTTATTATTCCGTTTTAAGCTGTATATATAACACACATACACACATACATACATACATACATACATAGAGAGCATGTATTTTTATATACTTTATATATGCACATACTATTATGTGGGATATATAATTTTTAAGTGTTGAATTTTATATGAGGAACCTCGTGTAGAAAGGTGAGTGTCCAGTTCAAAGTCACCCAGCTAGTGAGTGGTACCTCTGTGTGGTTAACAGCGAATGCAGTGTCACCGAGGAGCATTGCCACTCACTGGAATCGCATTGCTGGGACGTGGCCATTCGGTGTATGCATGAGTGCACTCGGGCTGGCCACGGTGTGTGCAGCTGTGTGTGTGTGTGCGGCTGTGTTCTCGTTAAAACTTTGTTTACAAAGTGGTAGTAGTGGGCTGGATATGGTAAGTGCTGTAGCTCACTTAACACCTGAAACTATAGCAGTTTAAACGGCCAAGCAGTTTACAGCCATCTAGTAAATCGCAAAATCTCATCTTCCGTAACTAAGGCACTTAAGAGTAAATGGTTGCCACTTCTCCCCAACCAGAGGTAAACAGCTTGAATTTCCCTACTCCCGGAGATAGATAGCAGAAATCCAATCAGTGCCATTTACCAACCACACCCAAGGGCAGATGAAGTTAGGGGAATAAATCTCATAAAGCTGATGAATATTCTATTGAGATCCTCCCTCAAGACTTCTCTTAAAAGACCAGATTATCAAATTGCATACAATTTGGAAAAGCATTTTGTTAACGGGAAACATACACACACACACAAACCCAATGAAAGTTTCCACCCCAATTATTAACCTCAATTTGAAATGACAGTAAGTGAAACGCACACCATCTCTGCCCCATCAGAGTCCTAAGAGTTTTCCTCTAGATGGGAGACAGTCAGTGTGTTGCACTGACCTGAATTGTTTAGCTAAATGTGATACCAAGACTTTTTTTTTTCTTAGACTGAAAAGAAACACAACCTTCAACCCACTGCAGTGCTGATAGACAGAGGCATGGAGCTTACTTCCCTTTTCCTATGATGTCAGGTCTTGGAGCTCTGGGAATGGCTAAAGTTTCTAAACAAATTATTGAAAGGGTCAAGGCCAATAAATCGGGGTCTGCACTTTGCCAGGAGTGACGTGCCCTGAGGGGGGCCCTGGCCCCAGGCAAATGGCTTGTGAATTTTAAGATGCAAATAGTAAAAAAAAAATCATGAACTCTGCATTCACAAGATATGACTCCATGACCTTGGGCAAATGACGAACTCTTAAGATTTCAGTGTCCACATCAATAAAATACCACCTCTTCTATCTCATAGGGTGGGTATGAATATTTATGGAATCAAGTATTAAAACCATCAAGCATAGCACGTCAGGGCATAGGGTTCTCCTTCCCTTGTCCCTTCCATCCCTGCATGGACAGTATCAGTGGGCAGCACACCTGAAAGGTGGGAGGAGCTCTACACAGACGGAGGTTTTAACACCAGGATTCTAGGTGCTGAACAATGAAGCCAAGCCCCAGAATCCCGGCTTCCTGTGCTTCCCAGAGCCTCACCAGAATGTGTTGGGAGGGGAACCATCCATAAAAGGCTAATGTGGAAACAAAAACGCTGCTGCTGTCCCTGTCCCTTGCAGGACCACACAATGGTAGGCACCACCGACACCGCCCAGGTCCATCGTGAGGGAGAGAGGCATGAAGTGACCAGCTGGGTGACTGCGGAAGAAAGCATTTTCCAGTGCATTCTAAAACCCTGAGTTATATACTTACTATCTGGGTGACAACCCTAATGTGAAGCTCTTTCCTTTTTAAGCTCAACGTGAGCTGCAGTATGCAAAATAGGATTTCTCCTCTTTTTACAAAAGCCTGACCTTTGTAATCGGAAGGTATCATAGCTCTTTGCTTTTGGAGGTAAAATATCTGAAATGACTGCCATCATTAAAAACCCATATGAAAGCCTTCCCTGGACGAGACATGGAGGACAGCGGCGACAGCAGGCGAGAGGAACCGAACGCCAGCCGCAAGCTGCGATGCAGCACTCCAGTTTCCTGCTGGACGACCCAGCTCCGCACAGGAAGGGTGCATGGAAAAGAAATTTTTTAATTTCAAAAAAGCTTTTTCATGGTACCAAATACTCATCATTTAAAAGATCAAAGCATTCCCACTGCATCCCCCATACTTGTTAAATGGAATGTCCGTTCTCATTATTCTTCTAGAAAGAGAGGTAGAGAGACGAATGATGAGAAAATTCCCATGGAGGTGATTAACGCACAGCCTCCTCCCAGGACAGGCGACTCCCCAGGTCTCCCTGTGCTGGCTTCTCCACACAGCAGACTCTGAGACACACACGTGGGGATCAGGAGACATGAGCTCAAGACTACTTCCTTTTACCACCACCCTGACATCAGCCACCCGCCGCAGGCACGTAAGCATGTGCTGCAACCTCAGGCTTACACAGGACAGACACATGGGCAGAGATGAACACAACGTATATTCAGAACAATGTAGGTCAAGTTTGGAAATTGGAATTAAAGCGTGGCTTTAGCATTCCTAGAATCGAAGTTCTTCCCTATACAATGGTAATTTTCTGACCACCTTCTGCCCAAGCCCCATGTCTGCTTTGATTTACTGTTGTCCCCAGGACCTCCCAGAGCCTAGCACGGGATAGAAGTAAAGTGAGTATCTTTGAATGAATGAATGAATGAATGAATGAATGAATGAAAGCCTTTTTTGTCATCTCTCCCCTGTTGCCTGAATGCCCCCACCATTTACCAAAGCATTCGCCTCTGTAACAAGCCACTAACTACCTGAGCAGCCACATACTGTCACACCTTTGCTGGGGTGCCCTGCCAGATCTCGTCTCTGTAACAATGACAAGGAAGACCCACAGGGTAGTCACCAATGGGTGGAACTTGAGCTTTCTGGCACAGGAACCCACTTCCTGTGCAGCAACCTTTCCCTCTGCTGGTGCCCTTTCCACTGACGGTGGTCCACCACATCCAAGTTAGGGACCAGAGCTCAGCGGGAGCGAAGTTCTCCCGGGTTCTCCCACTGCAGGGAAATCCTCCCGCAGAGATGAGCCATCCAGGCAACAGTCTGTCTGGCCTGGTAACAGAGTAAGTGCTCTGAAAAGCAACAGTCTCTCATGCAGATGTGTTGTTGCACTAACTCACATACCATAGGACAGTTAAAAAGTGGTTGTCAACAGGGACCACTCCCAACGCATCACACAGGAAACTGCTTTATCAGCACTAGGAACTTGACTTGCCCTGAGTTAGAAGATACTGCTTTCATCCTGGCCAGGTGGCTTAGCTAGTTGGAGCATCATCCCATACACCAAAAGCTTTCGAGTTCAATTGCCAGTCAGGGCACATACCTGGGTTGCAGGTTCAGTCCCTCAGTTGAGGCACATACAGGAGGCAACCGATGTTTCTCACTCACATCTGTTTCTTTCTCATTCTTTCCCCCTCTCTCCCCCCTCCAAAATCAGTAAATATATCCTTGGGTGAAGATTAAAAAAAAATTAATCGCTATCTTGTTGAAGTTTCAATGGACAATCATTGTAAGCTTAAATGAATCTCAAGAGATACTAAAAAGCACTGTGCAAAGGTCTCATGAGGTTAATGGATAGAATGTTTACTAATGACAAACTCTATCAAAATAGCAGACAATTTTCCAGATGGAAGGAATAAATATCACTGAGGCGGTGAGAGAAACTAATAATCCTTTCTTTCATTCCACAGAGGAAAACAAAATCCACAAAACTAAAAGTTCCTCCCTCCTCCTGTCTTAGTCAGGGTTTGAAGCTGGTCATTCACTCATTCAACCAAGTGTAGTGAGCACTTCCTCTGTTCCAGACACTGTTCTAGGCACTGGGGACACAGCAGTGAGCAAAGCAAAACAAAATCCTTTCCTCGTGAAACCTGCATTCTACTGGGGGAAGCAGGGAAAATAATGGAAATAAGTAATAAAATATTTAGTGTGTTAGATAGTGACCTATGCTGGGAAGAAAATCAGAGTGGGGAAATAGAGGGGAGGGGGCAGGGCTCAGGTGTTAGATACAGGGTCCTGTCCCCCATGTCTAAGAGAAGGCCTCACTGACGTTGAATTTTCCAATCAGGAGCTAAAGGAGGGAAGGGAGGAAGCCCTGCAGATATCCAGGGGGAGGCATGCCCAGGAAGAGGGAACAGCAAGTGCAAAAGACAGAACGACGTTGGCATGAACAAGGAGAACAGGAGGCTGGTGCCAGTGAGCAGGGGAAAGAAGTGAGAGTCGGGCTGAGAGAAGAGCCATGGCGCGGGCAGTGCGCTCACACTGGGCCGTCAGGGCTGCTGCTCGGAGTGGAGTGAAAGTCGCTGGACCTTTTGACCAGAGAATGACATGGTCTGACTTACTTTTGTACAGGATCGTTCTGGCTGTTGTGACAAGAACAAACTAAAGTGGCCCTGGCTGGTGTGGTTCAGGGGATTAAATGCCAGCCTGTGAACCAAAGGGTCTCTGGTTTGATTCCCAGACAGGGCCCATGCCTGGGTTGCGGGCCAGGTCCCCAGCTGGGGGCACACAGGAGGCTGCTGCACAGTGATGTTTCTCTCCCTCTCTTTCTCCCTCCCTTCCCCTCTCTCTGAAAGTAAATAAATAAAAATCTAAAATTTAAAAAAAAAAAAAAAGAATAAACTAAAGCGGAGCGAGCAGTCAGAGGCCAAGGCCAGGATACAAGAGTGAGGTAACTGTGGCTTGGGCCAGAGTGATAGAAATGGAAATGATAGGAAATGGCCAACATCTGTATATATTTTGAAGGTAGAGCTGATTAGACTTACTAATGGATCCAACATGAGGTGAGAAAGAAGGAAAGGAGTTGAGGATAACTGTGAGGTTTGGGCCTGAGCAAGCAGAAAACTGGAGTAGAGGCCGTGTTTTGCAATGGGAACCTGACGTGGAGCTTTGGTGTGGGAGTCGGCGTTCGACGTCTGGGTCGGTCCAGCGGGCAGGAGGGTATCTGCACGTTGAGTTCAGGTACCAGATCCAGGCTGAATCTATGCATTTGGGAATTACTGACAGATAGAGGGTATTTTAAAGCCAGGGGCCATCAAGGGGGGGAAGAGTGTGCGAGTAGAAAAGAGTTGCATGTCCTGAGCCTGGGACTCTCCACTGCTTAGATGGCAGGTTGAAGTGAACCAGCCACGGAGCTAAAGAAGGACCAGGAGCTGAAGAAGGAACAGCTGGCTGAGAGGGGAGAACAGGATTCAGTGTCCTGGAGGCCAAGGGAAGGAAGTATTTCGAAGAAAAGGGAATGAAGGTACCAAATGCTGCCCATGAGCCAAGTAGAGGAAACCTGAGAACTGAACAACACCGCTGACATCACAGTTGAAATCCTGTGGTCACACTCTATGGAAGAGAGGCAAGATTGTAGCTAACAAAAACGTTGCCGGCTTTCACTGACCCTAAGACGTCTGAACGCGTATCTGAATAGATGCCTTTTCACACTTGGCTGCAGTGGGGGTTTCCTCGGTGGTGTATCAATAATGGTATGCCTCACAATCAGTGGTGACTTAGACTTTATGAAATACAGTTAAGAGGTTTTTTTTTACTTTAAAAACTTGAACCCACTTATTTTTTAAAATTCAACATGTCATCAACACACCTAATAAATATGTGGAATTCTATAAACACACTGCAGTGTTTACAACCAATTGGTTATGAAATATGATCAACAGAACTCTAGAAATTCCTCATCCTCTGCAAAATCTGCATGCACAACACCTGACCAGGTTGACTCAAGGACACTAATTTTTAATGACTCAAGGACACTAATTTTTAGGATTTTATTTACATTTTAGCCCTAGGTGGGGAAAACAGTGATTTCTTTTTTAATATCCCAAATAGCTTAAATTCAAAGGCAGCTAGATAAATTATCAAATAAAATATACATCAAAAAAATAATTGTCTTCCTTCTAAAGCCCAGAGGAAGATGTCATCGGCGGGTGGGCCTGGGGAAAAGAGCAGCGTCAACTCCCCAGAGCAAAGGCCACATCAGCTGCTTTCTCTCTGGCCAGCCAGCCACACTGCATGAGAATGCTTTCAAAAAAATTTTTTTATCCTCACCCAAGGACATTTTCATTGCTTTTAGAGAGAGAAGGGAGAGAGAGAAACAGCGATGCGAGAGAGAAGCATTCGTTGGCTGCCTCCCATACACGCCTGGGGATTGAACCCACAACCTAAGTATATACCTTGACCAGGAATCAAACCCACAACCCTTCCTTTAGGGGAGGGTGCTCCAACAAACTGAGCCACACCAGTCGGGCGAGACAATGCTTTTTAAGCTGCTGCAATAAGGTTTTTTTCTCCTGCCACAGTTCTGTGTGCTTCATAATCCTCAAACATCCAAAGAGGTAAAACAGAAAGGTGCTGTCTGCTGGTAATAGCTTTACTGGAAGGAAAGTTGGAAAAGGCAGAGGTGGAGTGTGGGTAAAAACAGCCCACCTCTTTCTTCTGCTGTGAAGTGACTGTGGCTGGGACAGCCCTGGGGCAAGCACTGGGACACAGCAGCCTCTTAGAAGGAATAATCTGCTCCCTTCAGCCAGGCTTCCTGGTGTTTACACTTCAAGTCTACTTCCCATAGGAAATTAGGGCTGACAGACAGGATGACTGTCTGGAATTTTTAGTCAAGGAGTCTTCTGGGGAAGGAGGATGGCTCTTTGGTTCTAGCTGCTGCTGCTGCCTGGTGCTGAGAAAATCAAGTTCAGTGGATGGGAGTTCAGTTAGCATGGCTCCACCACCTCTGACTTATTTGAAAGAGCCCTTATTTTTAAAAAATAGCTCTCAGGCCCTGGCTGGTGTAGCTCAGTGGATTGAGCGCAGGCTGGGAACCAAGTGGTCCCGGTTTGCAACACATGCCTGGGTTGCGGGCCAGGTCCCCGTGAGGGCCATGTGAGAGGCAACCATACACTGCTGTTTCTCTCCCTCTCTTTCTCCCTCCCTTCCCCTCTCTCTAAAAATAAAAAATAAAAATAAAATAAAATCTTTAGAAAAAAAAAAAATAGCTCTCAGACCTTCAGCCATTGGATATCTGGCTTTTCCATCGCAAGCAATCCCAGAAAAAAAGTAGGGAATCAGAGTGACCTCTACAGAGGAAAACTCCTTGTTGATGACAATTTTGTAGCTGTTTCATTTCGGAACAAGCTGGGTTTTGTTACTGAGGGAAATAATTTTTTCTTGATTGAATGTGGTAAGAAAAAAATAATAATAATAACAACAAACCACAGAAACCTGGAAATTTATAACCTGGAAATATAAAAATCCGGATTTTTATAAATCCAGATTCTAAGAATCAAGGGGTAGTGCCCAGAGTCAGACGGTGCCCAAGTTTAAAGCCTGTACAGCCACCTCCTAGCCGTGTGACCTTGGGCGAGTTATTCCCTGGACCTGTCTCTTCCATTCATAAAGCGGGGAAAGTGATGACAGTGGCCTACCTCATAGGTTAAGAAAACGGAGTTAATCTTTAGAAAATGCTTAGAACCAGATATGGCCCTTGTTAAGCATTATAAAGGTCTTTGTTAAAGAAAACTAAACAATGAAAATTTCATGGTAGCAGAAACCTTTCTTATGAGGTTTGAGAAATATATTAGTGGATTAGTGGTCATGATTTATGTCGTCTCTGCACCCCAAATCACCTTGTGCTCTGCGTCGGTAGTCACAAACACCCCCTGACCTCACTTTAGAAAAAATAATGAAGGAGAGAAGCACTTATTATCGAAATCCTAACACACTTCATTTGTTTTTCATTTCTAAACACTACATATGGCAGTTTTAATAAGTCAGATGAAATTCTTTTTTAAGTCATTCCTGAAAACCAGATTGTAGAGTCTGTTCATATTGTTCAAATATATCCAGGGCACAGCTTCCAGGGACTCAACATCTATCACCCAAGCAACCAGTACAAACTCAGGTTGTTTTTTTAAATACAAAATTTTTTGTATATTTATACAAAAAAACAATTACACTCCATTCCTATAATTGGTCTGCATCTTACTGCTCAGTCTGGGAAGAGGACAAAGTCTGCAGAGTTGATCATCTAGAAGACGCGTTTCCTTCACAGCCCCCCATAAAAACCAGTTCTCCCACCCTTGGTCAATCCTAAAGGAGGAACACAAGTCAAGAGGAAGAGGAAAAGGAAAACATTTTCCCTGAGCCCGTTTCGGGAATTCCTAAGGACGAAACAGGGAACAAGGCTGTTACCAGGTAAAACCTAGAGACAAGAGATGAAAAGAGACATGTCTGTTGCTTAGCGAGGTAAGGTGAGATGACATCACGTTTTGCTTTGACTGAGCAGGGAGTTGTGGATGGGGGACAAGATGGAAGGAATAAAACATATATTACCAGGAACTCAGGGTCTAAAATATAGCTTGGTTCAAGGACCGAGTCTGAACCTTTTAGATTAGTGCTCTAAGCAAACTACGTCCTGGTTCTTCATACATACTGTTTCCCCTAAGAACAGCCCTTATATACAGATCAGGACATCAAAGTTATGCAAACAAGAGGTTCAACCACCAAGCCAACTGCTCTGGACTTTAAATTTGTCTTTGGGTATCAAGCTTGAGATGTGGAAAGCATTCGGTTGTAAGTTGTTTTCAACTTCACGTTTCAATTTTTGCATCATTGAAGGATAAGATTTTAGAATGGAGTGAGACGTTACACACACTTGAATCCAAGAGCTTCATCACACCGGTGAGCAAAACCAGGCCACCAGGTCCTTCCCCTTTGCACACCTTCCCTCTCCTAGCCAATACTGCCCCACCCCACCTGTCTCCTACTGAGGTTTCCATCCCCGCCCCCCACCCCGTGCTTCCCTCCTCCCAGTTCCCCAGGCTGCACTACCACCTCGGCACACACTCCTCACCTGCAGGTGCTCCTCAGCCAGCAGGGCCAGGCCAGGAGGGCCAAGTTCCTTCCTTCCACCCTCCAGAACGCTGAGAATCAGACTGCATGTGCCACGCTGTCATTTTCCAGTTTCTTTTGTACTGGGCAATCGGCCTTTAAGGCATTTATGGCCACCCATGTTCCCAGTGCAGACGTTTTCTCTGTAGTCATTTCTCCTGCTCCATATGACTCAGTAAATTTGACCCTTAATAGATTTCCACTTGGTTGAATTAGATATAGTTGTTTGTCCCTCTGCCCTGCCCCCAGCTCTCCATGAAGGCTTCAGTACAGCTTAACTCTCTGACCTTCTCCTGGGAGGAGAGACAGAAAAGGAAGCTGAGCTAGCAGCTTTATGAACGTTACGTATGATCTCATTCAATGTTCCTAAACAACCCCACGAGACAGACAGGAGTTATGTCCACAGTACAGATGAGAAAACTGAGGAGAGGTTCAGCAGCTCGGCATAATTACAAAGTTAGGGCTGTTATTCAAAGCCCAGGCCAACCTGACTCATCCATCCTCTTCCTTCACTGCCCTGTGCTGTGTTCCAGTGACACAGGCCAGTAAGCAAGTCATGTAGAATAGGGGAACAGACAGATAAATGGTCTAGCAGTTTACGGTTGTCCAGTAAATCACAAAATCCTACCTTCCCTAACCAAGGTTTGAAACTTAAGAGTAGATGGTTTACACTGCTCCTCTTCAGCCAGAGGGTGGATAACTTATACCATCCTACTCAGGGAGACAGGTAACAGAAACCCGAGGGGGGTAGGATGGACAGAGGAGGGCAAAGGGGGAAAAACTGGGACAACTGTAATAGGATAACAATAAAAAAATGATTTAAAAAAAAGAAATCCAATTAGTATCATTTGTGCCAACCACACCCAGGGACGGAGAAAGTTAAGGGAATAAATTTCATTTTGGCGCATCAGCATAAACCTGATGAATATTCTATTGAGAGTCTCCCATAAGAACACTCCTAAGCTCCTAGCCTTTAAAATCCTCACACCCACACCTTTCTCCCCACTTTCTTTCTCAGTGTGCTTTTTCTCCCTAAGTTCTAAGGGTCCCCCCTAGAAGACTTGCAACTAGCTGAGTAAGGAGCATCAGCAGCACATCCCGGGGCGACCCCCTGAGCCTGTCTCCCAGGCCCCCTTTGCTCTGATTTTTCAGTGAACCAGCAGCAGCCCCACCTTGGCTCACTTCTGTCACTGTGTATTTCCCAGAAAGCCAAAGCAGCCCTGCCTGAGCTCTCTCCTGTTTCTTCTTCTATCCTAAGCCTCTCCTTGTCTCCCTGTCCCCAGCTTTAATAAACATACTCTTGAAGTCACCAGGACTCATGCTGTGAAATCTTTTCTGCAAGAAATCAAGAACCCACATGCTACGCGGGAGGCAGACCCTCTCTGGGCCCAGTTCCTGTCCGGTAACCCTGCCACCTTTTCCTAGCTCCCCCACATATCTGACAGTCCTGCTTTGTTGCTTCTCCCTTTAGGGACTGGCAAACAGTGACTACTAAAAGTAAGGTTGAGTACTAATTGCCTCCGCAGCTCCCTCCCTCCCACCTCGGACCCAAGCACAGGACTCCCACAGCTTGTCTGCCTAAGCTCTCTCACAAGACTATTTCACTTCCGCTCTGGTTAAACACAAACACCTAGGCCTTTACTAAGGTGCCTCAGCCTTTGAATGACCGGGTTTCTCTCTTTCCATCACCCTGCTCCCCAATGTTCAGGGCCAAAGTGCTCCCCTTTAAAGAAGCTGATCAGATGGAAGAATACCAGCAATCTTTTTGTAGCCGGTTTTCACATTACTTCAAAATCCTGCTGTCCTGGAAGCCTCCCAAGCTCCAAAAAATAATTCCTCTTAATTATATGGCAATTTAGTATAAAGAACCCCCCTTAAGATCTATATGTTTAAATCCCTAACACCACACATCATTATAAGTCAAAAGGATAAAAATCCAATAGGTGAATAGCTTGAAAACAATCCAACCTTGAAAAGGTTAAGTGCGTAGGTAAGTTATGGGTGCTCTGGACGGGTGCCGCCCAACAATGGCAGCAATGTTCTCCATCTGTCCTATCCAATATGGTAACTACCAGCAACGTGCAGCTCCTGAGCGCCGAAGCCGTGACTGCTGCAACTGAGAAACTGGATTTTTAACTTGAGGTAATTTTAGTTTTACATGTAATAGCTCATGTGATTACCCTATAAGCCAGCACAGCTCCAGACCACCCCCCCTGGAACCCCGTGTCATTGGCCCCGTGCAGGGGACACACAGTAAAACCCAGTGCCTGTGCTCCGCGCAACGTGGGGAGACAAACCACATACGCCGAACAGTTACATGGCGCCAGACCTTACGAGCTAAGGAATTTAGGAACAGAACCTCAGAATCTAGTTCTATAGACTGAGGCCTTTGCCCTTCTGCTGCTGCAGGTACAAAGCAGTCTGCTTGAGAAGGTGCACCGGCCGCTTTCACAATCCTTTTTGCAGGCAATTTAAAGGAGATGCTGTCCTTACGTGTTATGTACTTCAAGTATCGACGCCAGAAGGGATTACAGCGATCCCTCACCTACTGCAGGAGTTTCGTTCCAGAGACCCCCGCGATAGGTGAAAATCCGCAAAGCAGCGGCGTTATAGTTATTTTATTATTTATATATATTTTAAGGCTTTATAAACTGTCCCACACTCCTATAAACCTTCCCCACTCTCTTATTAACCTTTCCCACACTCTTATAAACACTTCATATGCTCTTAAACTCTTTCTACACTCTTAAACCTACATAATTTTAACAAAATTCTGCATAATTTTACCGCAAAATCCTGTGATATAGCAAAGTACGGAATTAGATATGTACATATATTTTTTAAACCCGCGATACAGTGAGGCGCAGTGAGTGAACCGCGACATAGCGAGGGGCAACGGTACTGTCCCTGTCAGATGCTTACTGTCTCCCTAAGGTTCAGGACTAAGAATGTGCTAATTAGGAACTAAGCCACTTTAAACCAAATAAACCCAATTCCTTTGTCTCTCACCCTACTTTTCTTCAAAGCCTGAAATCTGAAAGGAAAAGAAAATATGACTGAGCAGAGACACTGTGCATTTTTTGCTCCCTCTATCACCTTGCAGAATCTCCTCCACAAGCATTTTCAGGCACTTGAGACTCGTAATCTGCTTCTCCAACGTCTCTTCAGATGCCCTGGGGAAACAGGGCACTGGGTTGCTGGGGACCCAACTTCATAGTTTCTCCAAATAGTCTGAGGTAAGGATGAATAGAGGAGGGGGCAGGGAAGAGAGAGAAGTAGGGAAGGGAGAGAGGAGGAGAGGCAGAAAGAAAGGAAAGGTCGCGAGGAAGGACCCGTATTAGGAAGAGCAATGAGAGAACAGCAGTTGGTTCTGTTCTCAGCCATCCCCGTTCTCAACTGGGACTGGACCACAGTTCTGTGTCTTCCATACTTCTAAGAAAGTGACTGAAGTAACTGTTTTGAGATCATTATAGCCAGCTGTATGTGAACTAAATTTCACTACCTTTACTTTTGTGCTTTATGTGACTAAACAGACCAGACAAAATATACTGTTTTCCATGGAACCTTCCAATTAATGTGAACTTGCATTAATGTTAATTTTAAGTAAAATTCAACATGTTGGAACCCCCACTTACCCTATAACGTTATGGTTATACTGCAAAAAGGAATCGTTTTATTTAAACAACAAAAACATAAATTGAGAATTAGCAATAGACTTACATCTTAATGACACTTGAATCCAGCAACAAAAAACTCTTAAAAAGATTTGTGAGTATGAAGATCCTGAAGGGCCTTCCAAGGCCTTTTGCTGAAACAAGACACACTGCAAGCAACCACACTCCAATCCCATCTACTAAACGTAACGTGGCTCTGGCTTCACAAAGGAAGAAACAGACAAAAAAGCACAGCACCCTCAGTCTCCCATCCTCCTGGCCACATAGGGTCTCATCTCGGGTTTCCAGTGCTAGGATTCCATGACAGCAGGATTGCAGTTTTGTGGAGTTCAACTTTAAAAACCTTAAGCCCGTGGTAGGCAGAGTGGGGTGAATAGAGCCAAAGAAAGAGGTTCTTGTTGTCGAGAAAGACAGGAATCAATGGCCTAGCTCCAGAGCGCTGCAGGTCTATGGTGTTCAGGAGCACGGAGTGCCCTGCGTAAGGTGGGCAGGTGTCAGTGAGGTCCTACATGGCCTTTTAGAGAGAACACCCAGGGCTTGGGGACTTCATCCCCGCTCTCATCCTCATAAATGAACAAGGACCAGGAAAAAGATCTTATTATACGAATTATCTGCTGCCCAGAACTCAATGCAATCAGAACACGATATTGTTTCTACAGGCCTCTGTGAGCACCTGGAATGGTTTTTACTAAACAGAACCTCTCTTTGTAATGGGATCTTACTTGGTTGAATCTTTTAGAGCAGAAATTTAGGGGGGGAAAATAGACCTTCTTTAGAAAAATACTTTAAATATAAACATCCCAATGAAAAACCTGGGAAGAGGGGCTTAACACTTTTGGAAAAGACGGTGACACCTGAATGAGACTACATTAGCCCCTCCTTCTCCTCGGAGAATACATTCCAAGACCCCCAGTGGGTGCCTGAAACTGCAGACAGTACCAAACCTTCATATACTTAATGTGTTTTTTCCTGTACATACCTATGATAAAGTTTGATTTACAAATTAGGCACAATAAAAGATTACCAACAATAATAATAGAACAATTATAACGATATCCTGTAATAAACGTTATGTGAATGTGGTATCTCTCTCTCTCTCAGCAAATTAGCACAAACTTCTTTTTTCCTTCTTCACAATTTCACAATAGAAGTTTTATTCTTACCATAGATCTCAGCAACCTCAGCATAGGATTTTTTTTTAATTTCCTTATTAAGTCGAGAGCTTTCATTTTTCCACTTAAACAAAGCACTTTACGACTTCCCTTTGGCATATCCAAATCACCAGCATCACTACTCTTGCTGTTTGGGGACATTCTTACATAGAATAAGTGTTACAAGAATCCAAGCCCTGTGGTACCCCAACCGTCAATCTGATGCCTAAGGTGGCTACTACATGGCTACAGAGCGGGTAGGTCGACAGCACAGAGACATGAGACAAGGGGTGATTCACATCCGGGGCCAGAAGGAGCAAAACAGCACGAGACTTCACCACGCTACTCAAAATGGCGTACGACTTAGAATTTCTGAACTGTTTACTTCTGGAATTTTCTGTTTAATATTTTCAGACCCCAGTTGACCATGGTAACTGAAACAAATAAGGGGGAACTACTGCATTTGAATTTACTTGGAAAAGCATTTTGCTGAGATACAGCTTTCATGGAAAGTATGGTCGGGCTTTGTTCGATTTGGCACTTCCATTCTTTTTCCAAAACTAGATACTGTTTGAACAACACAGGCGTAGTAGTTTAGCGCATTACCATGGTCATAAGAATCTGTAAGCATTGTATACTTTGATAACTCACTGTGTCCTCAAAAATTCTGAAAACTACACTGCAAAAGAGAGTTTAGAAATATAGCAGACCATAATCTAATCCATAAATTCGACTACTAAAGGAATGGAGTCATTCGTGCCCTGGCTGGTGTGGCTCAGTGGACTGAGCGCTGGCCTGAGAACCAAAGGCTCGCTGGTTCAATTCCCAGTCAGGGCACATGCCTGGGTTGCAGGCCAGGTCCCCAGTAGGGGGTGCATGGGAAGCGACCACACATTGATGTTTCTCTCCCACCCTTCCCCTATGTCTATAAATAAACAAAATATCTTTAAAAAAAAAAAGGAATAGTCATTTCTTTAATAAAGTGAATAATGAGAAAAGAGTTTCAAATATTTACATAATCCCGCAGGATGTTCTCTACTACTTTTCCACTAATTAGATATATCAGAACAAGAGTTCTAACTGGTCACTTTAAGGGCAATTTAAAGAAATATTTGACCCTAGACCAGATCCTATACCAGAGATAAAAATAAAGGGTCACGGAATAGCTCAGAAAAATTATTTTATGGATGTACATATGTGTGTATATAGATACTACATATTGTATACTATACAATCAACTATTCTGTTATTATACATATTTTATTATTTATAAAATCTATTTTTTATATAAAGAGAGCACATAAAGCAATGTTAACCATAGGTCCATCTGGGCACAGGTATTCAGGTATTCTTTGTACTATTCTTGCAATTTTTCCATTAAGTTTGAAATGATGTCCAAATAAAAAGCCTCTTATTAAAAAGAAGGAGAGGATTGATGCCGTCCTTGCCCAGCGAGGCTGCCAGCAAGGGGCAGTCTCAAGTCTGGGCAGGCTCCATCCCCAGGAGCACGTCTGCCTCAGTCGGATTTTCACTTGTTTTGATCATCACACAAATCAGCAAGAGAAAGCTGAATGAACTGCTGCTGTTGTTTTTTTCACTTTTTATAAATTTTTTAATATAAAAGTAGCTAGCATGTGCTTATTTTAGAAAATTTGGGCAAAGAAAACGAACAAAGAAGAAAAAAAAATGCACATATAAATCTCAACTATTCCCACCAAGCTTGAAGAAACACACTATCATTTCAGCCTATTTTCTTATAGTCTTTATTCTGAAGTTTTAAGAGAACTGGGGTTATATTATATGACTTGCGTAGTCCGGGGTATTTTTTCTTTTCTCTAATGTAATGTAAACAATTTCCTCTGAGATCAGTCAAAAAAATTCATAGAATCTTCAATGTCAGTATAATATTCCATATTATAGACAGGCCATAATTTACAGGCCAGTCTTTTCCTTAAAACTATCCCTTTGACTGTTTCCAGTATCAATTTATTATAAATAATACTGAGTTAAAAGTTTAAGATCTTTGTGCTTAAATTTTTTTTTTCTTTGTATTTCTAGTTTATACCTTTAGAATAGATTCCCAAACAGCTTTTTTTCAGAAAGTTAGGCTAACACTTTTACCGTTAAGGAGCAAGAGGGTACCTAACTAGAATTATCAAAATTTCGGGCTGAAATCTCACTCTAGGATTAACAGAAAGGGAAGTTACTGCCACAGTCTGAAAACTGCCATCCTCACATTGAACAGCTCCTAGAGCAACTTCCGGAAGCTATTTTTGGCCTTCAAAAAGGAAAAACAAATATTCCGGCCAGTATCAACACACTGTGTACTGACTACTAGGTAGATGTGGGGCCCAGGTTCAAACGGTCACCATCCTATCAGGCTCTGGGTGCCTGTAATCTGAAAGACCTTCCTATCCTGATAGAAATGGGATCCTAAAAATATAAGATGGGGGTGGGGGTAGTACTTGGGCAAAAAGGATAGACTCTAAAAACAAGGTTCAGGTTCAAAAAGGCAAACCTAAGACCAGTGGTTTTTTGCTTTCTTAGCAGCCCAGCTGTGTAAAAGGGGGGCTCCATCAGTGAGGAGATGTGGAGCCAGGCCCCTCTGCCCTGAACGAGCAGCCAGCCTGCCTCAGGGCTGCAGCCACACCTCTCAGACCGCAGTCTCCTCCCATGTTGAATGACAAGGCTGAACAAAGTCCCTGAAGGTCCCTCTCAGGCCTCTCATTTTGCAACATGCTCCTTTAAATGTGCCAGGAGAGAAAAGGGCAGAGTGGTTATACTCTCTGAACGCACTGCATCAAATGCTGACCACCTCATTTCTCCTAACACAACTAGATCAAATAGCACTTAGTGTACAAAACAGATTCCAGAAACTCTGTATTTCCCACCCCTTCAGATACCAGGGAAGGAGCGGCTGGGGATCTGTAGGCAAGAAGAAAAGAAAGCTCACCGTGGCCATTGCAGTAGTAGACCCACTTCTCCCGGGTCTGGGCTGGGGCAATCGATTTCTTCAGCCCCGCTTTTTCCACGATGGCGCTGGGATCCTGCCGGGGCCCCTTTTTTAGAGTCCTTGAGCTTTTCCGGATACTGCACACCACAATCACCACAAGCACCAGCAGCAGGAAAAGCACAATCATCCAGGGCAGATGCTCATTGATATCAAAATGCTTGTGTAGGTTCTGTCTGGGGTGGCCCCTCTTGGCACCTTTGATGGGCGTGCTGGACTTCTCGCCCCCAGTGGCCTCCATGGATGGCAGCAGCTTCAGGATGTGTCTGTGGTGGGAACCTTGCTGGTGGTTGACTACCTGGAGGTTTGGGAGGGTCTTGTTCACACCTTCCTCCCACGTTGCTGAGCTTGTGTTGTCAGAGACTGTCCCTTCCTGGGTGCCGCTCAGTACCTTTGGTCTAACAGAGTCAGAAGAGTTGGATTCTGTCGAGTTCATGCCTAGAAAAAAAGAGTAAGGAGGGAAGGAAGAGCTTTTCTATATTTGGGTATCTAGATATTCCCTCCTCATCCTGCTCATCTCCAAACCAGGCCAGATAATTAAAGAAGAGATGAACTTTGGAGCTTAAGAATAAATCATATTGCACATTTCCATAAAGATCTTACAAGCACCTTTATGTGGAAGGTAAAAACTAAGCTTAACAGCTGAACTGATTCATTTCCTCAGGCCCAAACTGAGGGCATTCTCACAGCAGCTTCTCCTGTGCATCACGGCCTGAGCAGACACAAGTATGTTAAGAACTTGAGTCAACTCTTAATTGTCTCACTAGTTCAAATTTAAGTCCTTTGTCTTTTAATTCCTCTATACCTCTCCTCTCCCACCTTTGACTATTTCATAACGCAATGGTAAAATTGAGAATATGACTAAGATAAAGCAAAGAGCTCAAACTCAAATCCAAGTTTTACCAGTGAAAGAAAGGTTTGGTGAGAGAGGTCAGTGAATAAAATAAGGCAGGACACTTCCTTAGAATACTCTATTAATAGATTAAATAATATTTGGCCTGGCAGTTTAGTGGACTTCTTTCAGAGAAGCTTCCACAAGTTATCTTCATTAACAAGTTGTGAGAGCCAGAGAATTTGAGTCCCAAGAAACAGGACCTGGCCTGTATCAGCCCCACAGAAAACCTGGTCAGGTCACCGGAGCTCTGTGAGCCCATTTCTTCCCTTCCAAATAGCGGTTGTAAGAAGCCCTTCTTACAGGGTTATCATAAAGGTCAAATACAATCACACGTGATATCACGCTAAAAAGCACAACTCAAGTTGGCTATCATCTCATGAAAGCTATTAAGTTCAACCAAAAGGGAACGGAAAATAAAGACTAAATTTTACATTCTGCCTGAGATTCTAAATGAATTCTGCGGAAAACTGAGATATCTGATGAAGGGCACCAAGTTAGAATCATTTGATAAAAAAACAACAGCATTATTTTCCAGATGTGAATGCTAGTTACCTTCAATGTGATACAAATTTGCTTGTTTCCTGAAATTTCTAACTTATTTTCCCTTCTTTGCCTTACCTTGGATCCTTAATTCATCCCTCCCTTCCACATTTTGTTATCTTCTCCCTTTCTCCCCCCTTTTGACCTTCTGCTTGCATCTACCCAGGGCTGACTCCATGTTGGAAAACTTTTAATCCAGAAGTGACCTTAAACATCTAAATCATTCATTTCTTTGAGAACTTTGAAACCAAGGCCAGAGGTTCAGTGACTTACATAAGGCCATACGCTGTCCTTGTTTTACTCGGTTCTTATTTTCTAGCTTGATGTGACCCAGTTTTTAGATATCCAATCCCTCTAGCTACTTGAAAACTTCTGAGTCTAAATGTTTCTAAAAGGTCCCAAGAAGCCAAATTTAATTGGCCACAAAATGCAAGTCCCTTCATCAAGGGGTGACTTTGGAATATAAGAAATGGAGAAAACATCCTTGGTACAAGCTCATGGTACCAAGCCCTCCTCAAATAAAGAATTCATGAGGCCAAGTTACCTTTGGGAACATCCGTGGAGGAAGGGACTTCATGAGATTCCATGCGCTCAGGGAGTGAAAAGATGGCTCTGCCGGGGGAAGGCGGGGTGGTGCCGGAGAAGGACGGGAGTGAGCCACAGACATTGTCTGCCTCCTTGGTTCCTGGCTTGATCACCACCAGGTTCTGACTCAGACAGTCTGTGTATGCTTTGCATTTCATCACACTAGAAGGCACATCAGAGAAGGTACCCCGAGTACACTGCTTGCACCGCACATCCTCGGTCTCCGTCCCTTTCTTCCGCACACCCCAACCCACGGGACACAACGTATGGGGGATGCAGGTACCGTTGGACCGGAACATGCCAGGTGGGCAAGTGCATTCTCGGTCAGTCAAGGCAGTACAAGGCAATTTCTCAACCATTGGCCATGGGCATGGCTGACTACAGTCATGGCATTTCTCTATGCCATTCTCATGCCGGGTAAAGGTCCCCAAAGTGCAGCTGCTGCAGACTCGCAGGCTTGTGTTGGTACAGTGCTCAGATACATAGGTTCCTGCCGGACACTTGTCACAGGTTAGCACCTGGCCAGTGGCACGGTCAACATGGTGATATTTGCCAATGAGATTTGAGGCCTTCTGTTCTGGCTGAGCAGAGGCGGTGCTGAGGAACCCAAGCTGAAAGAAATAAAAAGGGGTGGGGAGGAACAATAACCAAGAAGCTGTTACACAGGAACAGAGAATAAAAGATGGAACAATCCCACCACCACCATTATCATTCATAGTAAAAATCTGAGCGTATCCTCCAAACACTAGACTGCTATATAATACAGAGAGAAAAAGACTCTGATTCCACCCCAGGGCTTGGCCTCCCTTGCCTGACCTTTGCCTCAGCCTCCTTTTCTTCCAACTGTAAAATGAAGCTGACAATACCTTTCAATTAGAAAAATCAGTTAGGGTTAGTGTTAGGGTTAGGGAGAATACGAACATGAAAGCACCGTGTAGCTTGTATTGAAAATGTATAGAAGTCAAGCATCCTAATGCAAGAAGAAAACAACTTGCTGACCAGTTATCTTCCTTTCCATGACCCAAACGTGAAGTTACCATATTCTGATACCAGGACAAAACAACGGAAAAGTAGGTTGGCATCTATCTATCCAAGCTGCTACTTTCACAGCACTCACTTGGAGTTAACCTAGAGACATGGTGTGATTTTTTTCAAATGTTTCATCTATGCAAAGCTGTATTTTTTGTTTGCTTGGTTTTGGGTTGTTTATTTGTTTGTTTGTTTTGTAAAACAGAGTTAGGTCCTTGGATTCTTAATGTGCTTTAATCAACAGAGCTGATGCTTTTAGATGCACATCCTATTTGTTCAGCCTAAAGGCCATGGTCAATAGAACATGGACCTGCAGCCTCCTCAGAGCCCAAGCACAAAGCTGGGCTCAGCCAGGACCCAATGGGCACTAAGTTTAATTCATACAACAGAAACTTCACCCAGCTAGACAGAATTTTATACTACCTTCCAGAATGAAAACTTGGGAAAAAGGAAATTATATTTGTGGCACTAAATCCCAAGGTCCTTGGCAGGGGGCAGAGGGAGCGGGGAGCTGGAGTTAAGAATACCTATTAAAAGAGAGTTTTCTGCATTAATGAAGATTAAGAGGGTCCAAGCAGAAAGTTTTCACTGTCTTCTACAAAATGGAGAGAGGTTATGTGTCAAGAAAATAATGGTTACCTCAACTACCAACTACAAGACAGGGCAAATTCCTTCTCAATTTGCCCCTGTACCAGTAACCGAGAGAATAAAGCAAGAATTTTTTTCAAAATGATCAGAGTTCCTGCCTCCTCAGCCCCTTGAAACAACCCAAGATTCAATTGTCCTCTACCTCAAATATAACTATGTGAACCAAAGTATCACCCTTAAAGTCCTTTGCCCTGTCCCAGAGCTGCCTCCAGTTAAATGACAATACTGGAAATGTTTCTTTTTATGAGAATATATTCACCTTTTCTTTAATCAAAGACCAAAAAAAAAGAGATAGTAGTTGATATTCTTGTTAAGAGAATCTTGGACTCAAGAAAAATAATCTGCTCAATAACTAATTCTGGGTTAAAATCCCTTTTCACTTCTGGCTTTTTTTGCACCTTGTCTTTGCCAAATCAGTCCCAGCCACGCCTTCTTCTATGCACAGCAGATGCATCTGATTGAGGAAAGAAAACTCATGACCATCTCCTGGAGCCCAACTGCCATTTGGCAAGGACATGAAGACACACCTTTTCCCAACCCACCCAACAATAAGGACACAACCCAAGAGGTTGCAACAGAAGCTCTGCTTTGTACTTGTCCAAGTTTCTAAGGGCAAAAGCAGCTGTAGAGAGCTACGGTGTTCTGAAGTTTAAAAGATGTATGAATAACCCCGAGGCAAGTTATTACACTTGTGCAAATTAAATGAAATCAGAGAGGAGAACAGGCAATCTAGCCAGAGAGCAGTGGTCAGAGACGAACACCACTCTGATGTGCTAGGGGACTTGAGTCTGGCCCCCTACCCACACAGGGAGGCTAGACAGGAAGCGGGACACACCCCAAGGGTTGGCTCTGCGGAAGGAGCACAGGTCATGTGTTCGCTGTGTGTGTGTCTGGGTGTGGGCTTAAGCACTGGCTTCCTATAGCTTCATTTTTCTCCCTAGAGTACACATTTCTAAATCCACAGGTGAGGAATGCTACCCCATTCTGTACTAGTCCCATGATTACTAAGTTACTGGAGGGCCCCAAGCACCTCCAAACCTCACTGTACCCACACACTTCGGAACTCATTAAGTGGATTTTCCAGTTCTTTATTCATTTAGAATAACTGATCAAGTTTCTAATTAAAGCAAAACTCAGGGATCTTTAAACTGCACCATACTAGGTAACCCACTTAAGACAATGTGGTTCTAAAAAATAGATCATTAAATTACCTCATCCTGCAACAGGCAATTCCAGCTCCTAGAAACAGAGCTACCACACACCATGCCTCGGCCACCTCACCTGAGCTGAACACTAGACACACGATTTTTGTGCACAAACTAGATACCATGAAAGCACTGCACAATGCTTACTGAAGACCTACTATGTGTGTGCAAGAACCTTGAGAACTCTATTCCAGCCCTTGTGGTGTTTACCTTCTAAAGGAAGACAGACAGAAACAACTAATTATGTTAGTAATTGCTCAATTAGAATTGAGATGACCGCAGAGAAGGAAAAATAGAGTCTGTGAGAAAAAGTTTAGCAGGTACTCCCCAGCTCAGAGATACTAGAGAAAAGTTTTGGAAGACTTCTGAAGGATGGAGGATGGAACTTAAGTCTGGACAGGGTTAGTGGAAGGGGACTGGGCAGAGGGAGGCCCAGAACAAAAGTCTGAAGCAGAGGAAGCTCAGCTTAGCCACTAAGAAACCTGTGCGGCTCTACGTCCAGATGCAACACTACAACACAGGGGCCACAGTTACACTGGGAGAGGCTCCGCAGTTTGTTCCCAATCCAAAACGCAATGAGAAATCTCTGTATGTTTATATTGGAGTTGGGGATAGAGGCATACAATCACATTTATGAAGAAAAAAGGTTATCTGGTTGCAGAGTGGACAGTGAAAATGGTGGGGGAACACAGTAGATGTGCAAACCTTCTTATGGTGAATTTGGGGTGATGTAGATGAGGGTGGAGGCCACGGAAGGAGAAGGCAACAGATAAGAGAGGTCAGATCAGCTGGATTTGGGGAATAATTATGAATGGGAGGAGAAAGGTAAAAATCAATGGTTTTCAAATTGGACTCAGGAGGGCATAGTACTGAACACACTTCTCGGGGCTGTCCCGCGGGCCGGGCAGGGGCACGTCAGGGCAGGAACAGGAGGCAGGACTCCAAGCTCCCCATCCCTGCCTCAAACACAGCGGCTCTGCTTTGCCAATTTGTTAGAGGGCTTCCAAGTAAGAATTCATTTGAAGGAGTTTACTCCCCCTGTTACAAAGCTAAAGGGACTGTCCCCTGGGCTGTTCATCCTCACTGAAACCCTGCCCAGAGAAAAAAGTGCCAATATCCTTTTCCCTTAACAGAGACAAAGGTAACCTGAATCGGGGGACACAGTCACTGAAAAGTGAACACCCAAGGCTGCGTCCTACCTGCTGAGAGCCTCCATTCTCTCGTTTGTACAGAGGTGGGGAGACTAAATCAGAGGTTCACCAAAGCCTCAGGCCTCAGGTACAGCAACAAAATTACCTGGGAAGCTTTTTAAAAAATTCACCGCCTCAGTCCATTCACCTAAGGTCTCGTGGTTCTGCAATAGAGCCAGGAATGTGTTTTGTTTTGTTTCTAAGCTTTCCAAATAATTCTGATGCCCCACCAACTTTTGGATCTCCTGAGCGAAGGCCAGACCCCTCTGGCTTGAATCTTCTCTGATCCTGAGAAACACGCTGGAAACAGCCCAGTTCCACTGTCAGGGCCCCTCCTCCACCTCTTTTCCAACCTGGCACTTATTGTCGAAGTACTGTTCTTGTTTCATTATTTTTTTTTATAATAAGCATTCTTGTAATAGTTCCAACAACCACAAAATAGAATAAAATGTTTAAGTATCTGCTCAAATCCACCCATCCCCTGGACAAACTTGCTGTTAATTTTGGTGTGCATCTTTCCAGACCTGCCCTGAGCACTTTTACACACACACACACACACACACACGCACGCACGCACGCACTTACATACTTCAGGTTGGCTGCTTCAGTTTGTCTAAAGGGGACAGGCCACACCCCCTGTTCTGTGACTGGATTGTGTCCATCTCCTCATGCTGCATCGCTGAATCTCTCCATGTCAGAACGGACGGACTACTTCCCTCTTCAGAATGGGTGAGTTCTCTTCAACAGTATGGCTATGCCTTATTGTGCGGATACTTCCCTCTGAGGACATGTAGATGGCCTCCTTTTCCCTCTGTGAGTGTAGGCACCCATTACTCTATACTCCATATTTCCCTCCTTTGCTTCCCACTCCCCGCCCCACCTCCCTGCCCCCCGCCGTTTCTCTTTTCTTTCTTTCTCATCCCAAATGACAGCTACCACCACGTTGCTTTCAGTCTTTTAAGAACCACTTTCTAAGTCTCCGTACAACCCATAACTTAGAACCTCTCACTCCTCCTCCTTCTACTAACATGACATCGCATTAATAGGATATCATATTGACATTAATATCATACATATGTTTTCAGCCTGTGGGCGGACCCGATCCGAAGTAGGAAGAACAGCTGGACAAAGATTTAGAAAACAGAAGGCTTGTATTCTTGTCCAGACACTGCCTTAAGATCAGTTGGACCTGGTGTTACTTGCTTGTAAAATTAGCAGGTTGAACTAAGTTGCAGTCAGTTCTAGCCTCTGTGATTGTCAAGTCTTACCTCCTCCATGAAGCCTGCACAACATTTCCTGGACAACCAGGTTCCAATCAGATGAGCAACCATCTCATCACATTTCCTGTTTCTGTTCATCATGCAGGTGTCTAATTACACACTGTCTTGTCATGCTGTTGATGGCCTCGTAAGTATGTGTATTTATCTTCCCATAATGATTAGAAGCAGCTCAAGGCCAGGGGCAACCATGAAGATTGCATTTCCTCACTTGCGCCACCACGTCAAAACAAAGATCATGAAAATAACAGATAAAGCATCCTCTGAGCCAGAAGCCAGAAACTAAATCCCGCAGGCCACTCGTTCTTGTAAGTTCGTTCTATTGCAATTCTGTCACTCATTTAGCCATTGCTTTCATGTTACAATGGCAGGGCTGAAGTTACAAAAGAGACCATATGGCCCACAAACTTACATATTTACTATCTGGCGCTTTTTAAAAAAATGTCTGCCAATACTTCACTGATCAGTCCAAAGAAAGGCCTGCAAATGCTCGGACCAGGAGCCTCAGGCCTCTTCGAGAGCCTAGCAATGAGTACTGAGCTCCTGGCTTCCTTCCTGACACGCACTCTCCTTACACACCAAGTCTGAGACTTTCACCTCCTGCTTCAAACTCTCAATAGCGGTCCACACGACTTAGAGGAAGATGCAAAATCTTTCAGAGATAGGGCATCCTCTGAAGTACCATCCCGGCCCTCTTCTCCCTCAACTTAAATTAGGTTTCACTGTCTCCCCTAATTCCTTTTATTTTCTATGGCTTCCATAATTTTGTACTGACAAATTTTTCCATTTAGTGTGTCCTCTTTCCCCTCTGAGCCACAAGGTCCAGGAGGAAGTCAAGGATAGAGTCTGTTTTACCTACTGATGCTGTCCAAGCCCTCAAGGCCGGCACCCAATTCACGGGTGTACCTGACAAGCTTCTGTGGACTAAATGAATGAATGGATTTGCAGACCTGAACTAACCAGATGCAGCCAATTGAAGTGTGGTGGTAGAGGAGGCTACTGGACATGAGCACAGGTATAAAAGCAATTGTGAGACAACCAAAAAGCCTCCACTGCACACTCACAATAACTGTAGAGATGAAATAGTCTGGCACCCTTTGGATAATAAGAGCATACAGTTAATTTCGCCTCCAAAAACCCTGAGGGTATCATTCCGTTTTAACAGAACCATAACTGGTTCACAAGTATGATGCTCAGCATGGTACTTGAAATGACAAGCAAATGTAATGATGAGTTTAAAACATCCCCTTTTGTTTTAGTAAAAAAGATTACACTAATTTGGTGCTTAGAATTATAAGCAGTATCATGATATTATTCTCCAGGTTATTGGTGATGCACCCTAGTTTAAACTTCAGTTATTTAGAAATTTTCATTTACCCAGGACACATACTTCACCAATAGTGGATAAATAAGCAAATATGAGTGAAGCAGCCCAAACTGTACAGGATATGGAAACACTATAAATACTTGCTTTGGAGATTAAAAGGTAAAGCCCAAGACAAAGCAAATTTCAAAGCAGGGAAGAGGGAGCTCTACAATGGCCAGCTATAAATGCTTCCAGGGCCGCCCCGCGTCCCCCTCCCCCCGCCCCACCTTACTCACTGCGGTGACCCACATCACTCCTGCCCTGTGTCACTTCTACTTTAGGGCACAGAGGTAGACCTGACTGAAGACAAGACACATGCAGATATGCTAATACATGTCAGAATATTGATGCCAATGTATCTTTAACGATTCTTATCCCATGATCTCATCCTTCAAACAAGTGGGGGGAAATTTCCCTGTCGTTTACAAGTATAACATAATTTAAGTCATTCTTGTTCCTTATCAAATTGCAATAATTTTTTAGAAGATTTTATTTATTTATTTTTAGAGAGAGGGGAACGGAGAGAGAGGGGAAAAGAGAGAGAAAGAGAGGGAGGAAAACATCAATGTGAGAGAAACATCAATGGTTGCCTCCCGCATGCACGCTGACCAGGAACCGAACAAGCAACCTAGGCAGGTGCCCTGAAGGGAAATGGAACCATTTCTCAGGACCACGCCCAATCAACTGAGCCACACCTGTCAAGGCAAATTGCCATCATTTTTAACAAAATTAATTGAGAGCAGTGATAAACTTTTGTGTATTCATAATGGACAAGCAGGAATACTTTATGAGTTTAATACAGAAAAACATTTCATACTGCATAAAACTAGTATTTTAAGAAAAACCTCAGTTACTGTCAATATTATAACAAAGATAAGGCAACCAAGATTTATGCCTGAGATGGTGACTGTAAAACACGCTAAAAGACAATCAAAAGCCAGGCAGAGCTAGGACCCCCAGAATTTCTGACCATTTTATTTTGAGCAGCATATTAAATCAGTAATAACAAGGCACTGACTGCTGGGAATTCTAGATTTGAAAGGAAAAAAAAAGAACGTATGAAGGGAAAAGCTGCAAGGGGAAAGCTCCCACAAAGCACAGACAGATTTGTTCCCGGTAATGTTATATAAATTTGGTTAGCTCTTGCATTTATTTCCTACTATCCTCTTTGATTTAAAAAAGTCTTCTGTTGCTAGGGCAAAAGTAGGGACTGTAAGTGTTAGAACTGCAAATACAGAGAATGCCAAAGCTGGAATTTGCTGACTATAGGACTGGAAGGAGACAAGCTTAGGGGACACTGGGAAAAGGAAAAAAACGGGTAGACCTGACCTAGATGCTGTCTTGCCTGGAACCTGCAATGCAGAAGAGCATGCACTCAGCATTCAGTCCATGAACCACACACCCTCATCGCCTTCCATCCGCTGCAACTGACATTCCTATAGGCTAAGACCCTCAGCTACACGCAGAAGCCACTTTGCTAAGAAGATAGTGGTAAAGGTTCAGGGGAAATACTACCCTTCTTCTGTGCTCACTAAGAATCCTGATACAAACCAAGGCGACACTAACAACACCAGCCAGTGCACCAATTCCAGCAAGAATGTATAAACGAAACCTATTTTAGCCTGGAGTGAGCTGTGCAGGCCCACTCTAGCAGGTCCAGCTAGGGGGTCTGGGCAAAGGGCTCAGCCCTGTGTCTCCGCTTCCTCATTAGTGTAATGGAGATAATGTAACACCTACTCTTTTTTTTTTTTAAGATTTTATTTATTTACTTTTTGGAAGGGAGGAGAAAGAGAGGAAGAGAAACATCAATGCTTAGTTGCCTCTCACGTGCCCCACACTGAGGACCTGGCCCACAACCCAGGCATGTGCCCTGACTGGGAATTGAACCAGCAACTTTTTGGTTTGCAGGTGGGCACTCCAACCATTGAGCTACACCAGCCAGGGTGTAACACCTACTCTCTTAACATGGGTTTCAGAATTGTTACTACAGGTAAAGCAGATAGGACAAGCGTGTCCACGAATGCTGGTTATTTTAATTATCACTCCTCCTACTTACCATTTTACTGTATTTGAGCTTTATTCCCTTGGGATTAGAGAATCTTTTTAAATGTCCCAATTTAAATGTGAAGACTCCAGATTTAAAAAAGCTATAATCTGAAAATATGCCTTACTAGACCTGGAGCATTCTACAAAACAAAAAACACAGACTACAAAATGAGGTTATAGACAAACAAGGGGGCATTTCAAACAGACTGAGAATACAAACTTAGTATACGGTAAAGGAGAAAAGACAACAGGAGAGAGGACCTACTACTGTTCAGAAGCACGCCGTAGACAAGTGGGGCGCCACTTACGCCAGCTCTTCCAGAGGGAGTCTCTCTGATCTAGTCCCACAAGATGTTCAGGACTCTAAGTCCAACACATGGGCGAACAAATTCCAGCCTGTTGCCTACTTTGTTACAGTCCAGAAGCTAAGAACGCTGTTTACATTTTAAAGAGTTTGGGGAGAGGGGATCAAAGGAACAACAATATTTTTGTGACAAATGAAAATTATTTGGAATTCAAATTTCAGAATCCACAAATCAAGTTTTATTGGAACATGGCCACGCCCACTCTTTTCCGTCTGGCTTAAGGCTGCTTCAAAGTACTACAAAGGCAGCGCTGAGTCGTCTCCACAGAAACTACGTGGCCACAAAGCCAAAAATACTTACTAGGTAGCTCTTTACAGATAAAGGTTACCAATCCCTGGTCTAAAGGTTTAGGAAATGCTCCTGATTGCAGCCCTGTCTTGGAGAGGCACAGTTAACATCAGCCTGTTGACGGCCCCCGCAGGCCCTGGCGGAGGGCTATGGAAGATGGTGATGTGGTTGAACACAGCACTTATAATACGCTCTTGACCATGGAATCCTTTACTCGCTGCAAGGCGCATGGACATCCTGCAGGACACACTGACATAGTTCTTACCACCAACCTGTCACGAAAGTCCACTAATGTCAACAAACCCAACATTAAGATGATCAAATATAGCCCTGGCTGGTGTAGCTCAGTGGATTGAGCGTGGGGCTGGGAACCAAAGGGTCCCGGTTGGATTCCCAGTCAGGGCACATGCCTGGGTTGCGGGCCAGGTCCCCATGAGGGCCATGTGAGAGGCAACCATACACTGCTGTTTCTCTCTCTCTCTGTCTCCCTCCCTTCCCCTCTTTCTAAAAATAAATAAAAAATCTTAAAAAAAAATAATCAAATATACAATTCAAACTGATCACATGAGTTTATTTAGCCCATCTGTAAAGAGCTCATTTCTGCCTACTAAAACCAACAATAACAAAGAAGATACTCTCAGACACAAATAAAATGGATTTAAGAATATTAACCTAAATTTTTGTGTTACTAAATATAATAATATTAAAAGTAGAATGTAAAAATATATGTTATACATAGCTAATAAAAATAACTCGCCCTGGCCAGGTGGCTCACTTGGTTGGAGTGTCACTCCATTCACCAAAATGGTGCGGGTTTGGCCCCTAGATTGTGGGCCTGGGCGCATACTCACAATCGATGTTTCTCTCTCCCATCAATGGTCCTCTCTTGGTCTCCCTCTCTACCTCCCTCCCTCCCCTCCTCTTTCTCTAAAATCAATAAATATATCCTCAGGTGAGGATTTAAAAAAACATATAACTGAAAATATAAAGAATTAATGCAAACGAGGTTAACACAAATTCCACTCAACGGTTGGGACAGAGGGCAATATCAGTGCAGGTAATCATCACATGGATAAATTTATGATATCCCTAACAACTACTGGAATGCACATTTGCACAAGCAAGGATATTTCCCTATCTCTATTAAAGCAACATAAATAAATTAAAATGACAAACTCCAATGCTGGCAGGCTTGTGGGGTAAAAGGCACATTTATAGGTAGCTGGTGGCACTTTAAATTAATCCAGTCTTTCTCAAGGCAATCTGGAAACATGCAGCAAGAGCCATAAAACTGTTCATTCGTTTCCTGTGACCCAGTGATTCCACCCTGGGGAATGTATCTCAAATACCCTTCTCTTTTGGGAACAACCCAAAAAGAAAAAGAGCATCTGGTTTGTACAGAGACAACTTCTTCGGTGCTGCATGCTCGCAGTGGGGAAATGATGACAACAATCCACTCCCTCTGTCAACAATCCAATGACAAAAGTTGGATGGCTCGACACACTGCTGGCGGGGGAAAGGCAGCCATTGGAAATGGTAGGCATGAGGACTTGAACTGACATGAATCAAGGGTACCTTAACCTTACTAACACTCATCCAAACTCTGGGTTCCCCAATCTACTCCAATCCTCCCCCAGCCTTCCCCTTCAAAGGAATCGGACCACCAGACTCAACTCAAGAACTGGGGAGTCAGCCTAAATGAGTGCTTTCCTTCAGCTCTGCCCACCCCCATCTTTCACCACCAGTAGACTCTCCAAAATCTTCTAAATCTGTTAATCCCTGTCTCCAGTGACAGCGCCCCAGAAACATCATCTCGCCCCTGCACTACAGCAGAAGATTCCAACTGGTCTCTTGCTTCTATGCTTCCCTCTCTAATCTATTCTCCACAGAGCTGCCAGAGCCATCTCTTAAAAAATCTAACTCAAGCTGTATTATAACCCTGCTGCCCACTGTACTCTGAGTGATATCCTGACATTTTCATACCTTTACAAAGGTTTATATGATCTGGCCCCTGATGCTTCTTTACCCTCAATCCACATGCCCTTTGTCCCTATTACTGAGCACCAATCACATGACCTTTCTAATCTTTGAACATGCAGGATCTTTCTTACCTCTGTGCCATTCCACATGCTGTTCCCTCTTTCCAGCACACTCTTCCTTCTGTTCTTAAAGGCTCATCCTTCTTACATATCACCCCTTTTGTCTTCCCTGATAAGCTATGAACTCCAAGAAAGAGGAACCATAAATAACCTTTTACTATCATTCATATATATATACATATATATATACACATCCAGAGTCTAGCAATGCCTGACATTTAAGAGATGCACCATATTTATTAAGTAAATGAAAAATAAAAATAATCTCTGTAAGATAACAGAAAATAGCTACATGAAAAAGGCAGAACACAAGCAAGTACATTCATTTTAACTACACATAAATGTTCATACACTGTCAGAATAGAAATGAATTGGGAAGACTCACAAAGAGACTTCCAAACCCTAGTTCTTCTAGTCTGCCAACTTGCTTAAGTTTAGAATGTTCTGTTAGTAACTCAAATACCCTTGAATTATAGATCTCAGGAGTGAGATACCGCTCATGCTCCAGCTGCCCTCTAACTTGTCTAGAATGAACAGTTAGTTTAGAGCAACATCCTTCTGGAATTCCTTCAACAATCATTTATTGCTTAACTACTAGGTGTCATGGCATTGAGCCAGAAACACGAAGATGAATAGCACATCGTCTGTCATCTTTAAGAAGCTGAAACGGAATAACAGCCCTGGCCCTGAGCATTCCAAATAAGGACAGACGCACACCCAAAGCTTGTCTGACTTTGTATTTTTTCCTGGACCAGGTTTTAACACCAGATTCAAACCCAAAAAGACCGAGAGCGGAGGCCTGGATTTCTAAATGTAAAGGAAGAGCGGGGAGTGAATAATAACCAGCTAACTTATTGGGGAAGCCTGGCACCTGTTTGCCTGTGAAGCCTTCCCCCCTTCCCAACCCTCCTGCTGCTTCTAATCCTTATTCAGCTGACCTGCCCGTACTGAGAATGAAATCAGATAATGGTCTTGTCTCAAAGGTTCTTTGGGAGACCAGACAGAATTCCAACCTCTTTCCCAGAATCAGTGATTAAATTTCCTCTTGCCCTTTGCCTCCCTTTAGTCTACGCAGTATCTACAATCTACGAAGAGATATGTCTGAAAGCGTGCTTACAGGAGCACTACGAGGGAGTCTGATAAACCTCAACAATCATGGAGCTAAACCCAGTTTCTAAGAGACCTGAAATGAGAAGTTAACAAAGGAAATACTACCAACCAGTGATGCAAACTCATGCACTAATCCTATACAAATAATCAGGCTGGCAGCAAAGAAAACCCTAAAAGGTCCTCAATTTCTCAGGATGAATGAGTTGCAACTACATTGCTAAGGAGGCTCCATGTCACAGTTACTCACTAAGCAAATATTTTTCAAAAACAACCCAAGTGGCAGGAAAGTAAAGTAACCATTCCCTATTTATAACATTTCAATTTGCAAGCGTCTCTTTCCATCTCAACCATGGCACCATTGCCCGTCAGAGTCACACCATAGGAAAATGCTTGCCAATGACTCCACGCCCTCCCCTTTCAAGCCACACACACAGGTTGCTCATACTTTGGCTGTTTGGGCTAAAAGTCCAACTGCCATCACGGAGCAGAAGTGCTCATCGGATGGAAAGAGAATGTTCAACTCTCTGGTAGTATCATTCCCGTAACAGAAAACAAATTTCCAGTAAATTAAGGTTACTTGTCCCCTACCCACAACGTGGCAGAACAGCAGTATGTATAAAGCTACAGTGGCCTAGATCTGAATCCTCTGTCTAGCAGATGCCAATTGCTTTACCATAACCTCTTTTACACCTCACTCCTTATGTATAAAACAGGGCAAACGCTGTAACTCATGGATGAGTAAGATTAACTGAGAAAATTTTTAAAAGGCATTCGATGGTAAAGTAGTCAATGGTAAGTACTCAATAAAAATATCAGTTTCAGTGATTAATATGAACAGCCACTAATATTCCTCCTGAGTTCTCAGTGCTCAAGGCCTCCTGAACCCACGGCTGCTCTCATTTGATTCCAGGACTGAAGGACTCACTCTTCTCCTCCCTCCTCTGTCCATTAAAGTCGTGTTCCTCCTCCCGAAACAGATCTGCAAATGGCTCCAAGTGACTGAGACACCAGGCACTTCTGGTGGCAGAAGAGCAAACGGAAAATTATATAAAGATCAGATAATGAGCCATGGTAGGCCTTAGCTTCCTAAGTCCCTGCTCTTGTTTTTGTTTTTAGGGCAAACCCTTAGAGATAATTTTCAAATATTCTAAAGAGAAGATGGGGCTATGTAGCTCAGAGCCCTCACTACCCACCCACAACCTGCCCAGGCCCACCGTCTCTGAGGTCCCTCTGAGCACACCTGTCCCACCCCTGCAAACATCAGTCATCTCCAAGGCCAGGGTGAACGAACCATTCCCGGGAGCCTTTAGCACCCCTCAAGGAGAGTGAGCTCACTACCGCTTTGAGTCAACAGCCCAACACCAGTGAGCCCCACCCCCCTGCAATCCCAAGTGCAGCAATACTCACTGACACCTGCCAGGCTCCTCCCAGATTATGACCTCGGCCCAGCTCCTCTCCTCTTGGACCAAGGCTGGAAATGGGAGGTGGTAGAAAAGCCAGGTGGCAGCATTCAAGTCAATTTAGGATTCCTGTTTATTTTTGCTATTTGACAAATACAAACACTGGGGCAAGGCCAGTATTTACTCACGATCTCAGCCCTATTCCTAAAGAAGCAAAGCTCAGCAGCTGCTGCTCCAGCAGCAACAAAGCCCAGTGTCCAGCTAACGCCAAATAGAGATTTAATTTTAGGGACCAACTTGACTCCTATGATGGCTTCAGTTTTCATTCTGTCAAACAGACATATCAGTGCCTGCTGATCCAGACTGAGCCTGCTCCAAATGGTCATCGGGCACATGCCCAGAAGCAATGAGGTAACCTGGGCTCTTCTTGCCATAGAAGAGAAGCACCTGAGTTTGCCAGGAAGTTGCCAGTGACCTGGCACCACCAGAATTTGCCAGGCCTGTTTAGGGGAAGAAGGCCAGCAGAGTATTAGTGCCTACTGGAATATAAGCATTGGAGCACCACAATGAAAAGTCACTTAATTCATACTGGCCCCCAGAAAGTCTGATGATGCATCTGACCATTTCCCAGCACCAAAAAATAATTTAATAAAGCTTACTTAAGCCAATTAATTGTAGTTTACATGCTTTATAAAGTGCCAGCTGAGTATAAAACCAATTTGTAACTTGCCTACAGAGTCTCCAAAGAAGCTTTACTTCTCCTCTTCAGGGACTGAGTCAAGTATAAAGTTCAAGTGCGATGTCTCCACCTTCTGATTTATGATGCAGAAAGTACAGGGACCACTTGCTAGATAAAGTCAGCCCAGCAGTTCACACCTGCTTGCCCTTATCCAATAAAGACATGCCCAGAGAAGGCAGCCTCCTGCAAACTGTCCTGGAAAATATGGCATTAACTGTGCGCACCAAATCCAAAGAGCGCGCTTACCGATTTGGACTTTGTCCAAACTGAACCACGCTAACATGTAATTTAGTCAGTTGGGCGATCTCTGCCTAGTTAGCCTCGGGGTTTTTTTTCTCGGTCTAAGTTGTTAGTATATGTTCCATTACATGATAAATTTTTTCTTGTTTCAGTTTGCTTGTGTATTTTATTTACACTGCGGCTTTGCTTGTTTCTTCCGTGTGGACGGGACCTGAGGCAGATTCATCCACATGCCTCGCCTGTAGAAACAGTTCAGCTAAAAACGAAAGCTTGACCACATTCTACACATTTTGACAGCAGGGATGGGAGGGAGATTCATGGGGTAAATCAGAAATCCGGCACTCCTGTACAGGCCTGCGTGACCCATGCTGCTGATTATAACTCACTGTCCCCACTGAAGCTAATGTATGGCATTACAAAACTTGGCAGAGTTTTCTTCCTCTGGCTTTCAGACTAACAGCAAATTTACTTCAAGTTTTTAAACATTTTCACATCAATCACATTTTGTGTATTGCTTTTAGTACATTTGTCTGCTGATTCCACATATGAGAGAGTGAAGCCCAACCAGCAAGACTAAGGGCCACGTACATTTTTTTTTATCTTCACCCAAAGACATTTTTTTTCATTGCTTTTTTAAAGAGAGAGGAAGGGAGAAAGAGGAACATCGACGGGAGAGAGAAGCATCAATTGGCTGCCTCCCAAATGCACCCAGACTGGGGATCCTACGCACCAGACCATGGACAGAATGTACAACCTAGGCATATGCCCTGCCTGACCAGGAATCGAACTGGCAACCTTCTGGTTAATGGATCAACACTCCAACCAACTGAGCCACACCGGCCAAGGCAAACATTACATACCATATAAGTTATACCTGTGGGCAAGATCCAAGTCCTAATTCATCCTTGGATTCCACTGCCTCTCTCAAAGAACTTGTTCAACGTAGGTTTATTAACATGAAAAATAATCCAGGCTGGGTTTTTTCCCTCCAGGTTTCCCTTCCAGCTTTTACAGCCTAGAATTCTGGAGTTAAGGTATACAAAAAGGAGAAAATCTTTTGTATATGATATCAGCTCTAATTCCAAGTTCTATCTGAACTTGCCATCAAGTCCATTCAGGACTTTAGCCCCCACAAGACCACTCCATGCCTGCCTAGTCTAAGAGCCAAAGTCAAGTAACAAGATAATGACAATGAACTTTGGTAAGTGAAGGCCAGGAGGAGGAGGCACTACGCTAGACAACTAGTCACAATGACAGAGAAAATCACTAATGTTGGTGCTTTCTAGGCTACCACACAGCTGAACAGGCTCTTACAGCAAATGCCCCTATATCCGGAATTCGTAACAGATGCAGAATAGTAGTTTTCAAAATTTCAGACCTCATTTCCTTGTCGGTTATGGCTCCCTTCTCTTCTAACTGCCCCACTGCCAACATTCTATCTGTCCAGGCAAAGCAGGTTCCCTCAGGGCAAAAGACACCTGGGGTCCTTCTGTCACACCAGGCAAGCCCTTCCAGGCATTCCTTAAAAGTGGCCCGCATCTAAAGGTCTCCTTTATCTTCTCTCCAGACTTTTGGCCTGAAACACATAATATTTTGTCTTTCAGTTTATGGTTTACTTTCCAATACCATGCAGACACAACTCATCAGAGACAGAAGTGCAAGGCAAGAACACCTCTTTCCAAAGGCACTCACTCATGTAACTTTCATTTATGTTTTGCAACAAATCAAACCACCAGTCCCAACTTTCCCCCAGTGAGCCTTCTCTGCTGTTACATTTCATCATCCAGCAGTTTGCACTTGTGAAACAGTCAGTGTGGCACAAGAGTGGGGCCAGCATGAGCTGAGGAGTCAGGCAGTCCTGGGGTCCAGCCCCAGTGCCGTCACCTCTGAGCTGCGTGCTCCAGGGCAAACCGGTGAAGTTTCTGCAGCCTTCATTTTCTCGTCTGTAAAATGGAGAGAACAGCACCTGCTCCACAGAGATGTTGAGAGTAAATAAGATACTGCATATAAAGTACCTGACACATAGTAATTTACATAGATATAATCATACTATGTGTTATAGATATTATACTCAAGTGGACTATGTTACATGTTATATATTACATATATTTATTTGGTTTTTTAAAGCTTTCAGTAAGTTCTCTTCCACACAGGTAAGTCTGTCATGACAAGAAAACACATCAAAAAGTGACAATAACAAAAGTTGCCACATAATACAGAAGATATCTGAAATAAGAGGGGTCACCGAAAGGCATAATAAACAGGACATTTTATTGGGCTATTTTCTAATCTAACTGCAATGTATGGGTAAGGTCACCAACCTCCCCACCTCCCCCTGGAGTGTTCTGAGCACCTGACAGTTTTACCTGGGTTCTGGGACCTGGTGTCTGTTGTTTTTACACAGTCAAGAACCCAATGGGATAAATAATCCTTAGAACAATGTCACAAGATCATCATTTTATACCTTAACAACAGCTGTCTCAAGAACTGGAGCTTGAAGAGTGGGCACAGACAAAATAAAAGACATTGCCTCTCCACCATGCTTGGGGGTACAGCATCACCAGCCCCAGTAACTCATGACACCCTCTCAATCACTCTTTGGGACAAAGGGATCAACCCTAGGCCGTTCTGTGAATTGAGTAAGAGCCTTTCCATTATAGTTAGCAGGAGACTAAGGACACCTATTCTAGTTAACACCTTGAGATTGCTTCTAACGTCCACTATAAATTTCATTTTCTAAAGAGACAGCCAGAACTTGCCGCGGCTGGTGTGACTCAGTGGATTGAGCACCGGTCTGCAAACCAAAAGATCAATGGTTCGATTCCTGGTCAGGGCACATGCCTGGGCTGCAGGCCTGAGAGACAGATGTAGCTCTCCCACATCAGTGTTTCTCTTCCTCTCTTTCTCCTTCCCTTCCCTACTCTCTGAAAATAAATAACTCTTACAGAGACAGCCAAATTTAATCCTCAGGTCTTCAGTTACAAGTCTAGTGCACAATTTTTACATATTGAGTTTAATAATTTAGGAAAAGGAGCTGAGGTCTTTCTCAAGTGGTTAAAGCAACCTATACCCTTGGATGACATCAAGACCTTACTTTAAACATCTAACTCATATAAAAGGTAAAATAAATGAAATATATTGACTTAAGAGTTAATGTAGGAGTGGACTCTCTGGGGAGCATAATAATCAGTTGTGTTGGTGGGACCCTATACAGTAGATCAAAGTGAAGAAGAAGAAAACTAAAGGATAAGACTTAATTCCACTGATAATAAGATCACTGATATGGATTTAGCAGGGTTTCTTTCTACAGCAAGACTGTCAATTCAGGTTTACTGTTTGAAAGGACCCCATAGTGGTCCCCACCCACCACACTTGCTCCACGGATACCTATCCTGACTTTGCCATTACTCTAAATGGGCAGAAAAGAGTCTCTGAAGGCAGACTGGGACTTGCTTCATTATAAATGCTAACAGCACCAAACTTTTCTTTAGTCTCTCTCTTCCCCTTAAAACACTCGCTCCCAGGGGGAACCAGAGTGTCTGTAGGATGAATTCCCAGGCCATAGCAACTGCACTGCGCTGGGATCTAAGCAGATCTTGGCTGGCCAGGCACTAAACCCTTTCCCGGAAGGAGACAGCAAGCCTGCCTTTAGGCTCTTGGGTTTTTTTGTTTTTGTTGTTGTTGGTGGTGGTGGTTTTTTAGCTAAGAACCTTCACCTTCCCTGAAGAGACAAAAAGATAGGCATGGGAAGCTTACGATGGCTCCAGTGTTTGATCTCAAAGAAATTTTCTTCCACCTAACTCGCCCCTCTCACATTTGGAAAAAAGGGGGAAGGGATCCGGGTAAGTTAGGGATAAGTTCTGGGTCAGGAGTGGTTTCGGGCTTTGACCAGGTAGGTGATGGAGGACTAGGTACAGGACATGCCTTAGGGCTTAAAACAGTTTGTGTGAAGAAGAATCTGCCCCACCCTGCAGAATCACCTGTCTGGCCTCAGGTAAAGGACGGTTAGATAAGACTGGAGAAAATTCATCTTCCTTTATGTAGATCTCTCTCCCCCTTCCCCCACTCAAGTGCAAGCTCTCTGGCTGGCTGACAGCCGGCGCTCAGAAGGCGCCTGAGATTGGGTCTAAGGGTTCTTTTTTTTTTTTTTTTGGCGAGCAAAAACTGGGACCCACCCGAGCCAAGGAGCAGAGGTGGGGGAGGGGCGGCTTGCGCTCTGCTGGGGAATGCCAGGCGCGGCGCGCCCGCGGTCTCCAGGGTCCGGTGCTCTCCCGTACCACTCTCCCACTGCGGTAGCATCCCGACATGACACTGCAGCTGCAACAAAGCGCCGGCCGCGGCCCACCCTCGGCGCCCCGCACCACAGCCCCGGGCCCACACCACCCGGAGAGAGCAGCGGCGGGTGGCTGGGGAGGGGGAGGAAGGTGGGGGCACGAGGGGACAGAGTAGGGGAAAAGCCCTGAAACGCTAAGAAGCCCGGCTGCCACCTCTAGCGCCTCCTCCAGGGAAGCCCGATTGCAAGGAAAACAATTCGCCGTCATTCCCAAGTCCCAGCTGAGCCCTGCGACTCCCCCAAATGACCCGTCCGAGTCCTCCGAAGTGTTGCCTTCCATTGCAAGCCCCCTAACCCAGCCGGCCCGACCCCGCGACCCCGCAGCGCGACAATGCGCACCGCCCCCAACGCCAGCCCTAGCCCCGGCACCCGCCCTCCCCGGGAGAGCTGCTCCTGCTGCTCCCGCGCGGCCCCCTGAGCGCTCACCAGGAGGAGTGAGCCCGCGATCATCGTGGCTCCGGCGATGCGGCTGCAGGAGGTGAGGGCTGCGCTGCCGCTCGCAGAGGTCCCCATGGCTGAGCCCCGGGCTCGAAGGGGCGCCGGGAGCGCGTGGCTCCCCGGCAGCTGGAATCGGCGGCTGCTTCTGCCCAGCGCCGCATCCACCGCCGCCTCCCCGGCCGGGAGCCCATCTACCTCCAACACCCCATATGCACTGCGGCAGCCGGGCAGCCGGACAGAGGAGGGAGGCGGCGACGGAGGCTCTCGGGGTGCTCAGCACCTGCCCAGCGGCGCGGCCACTCGGGTGGGGAGGGACAGCCGCGGCTGCAACCGGCGCCTCCCGGTGCTTTCCTCCGACAGCGGCTGCGGAGAACCAGGGAAGAGGGCTGGGCGCGAGATAGCGAAGAAACAACTTCCCATAGCGAAGCCTCCAGCCACTGCCAGCCACCCTCCTCCGCTGCCGAGACTCGCCGGCGAGGGACTAAGTCGGTGGCCGCCGGGCGTGGGGACACACGTGGTGGCGCCGAAGGGGCGGAGGATCGGCCTTTTGTGATGTCACCCGGGAAGAGGCAGGGCTCTTTGTGCGATCCGGTCTGGGAAGGCGTTCCAGGTGGAGCGAGGAAGAAGAGGGTGCCCCTTGGCGTCTGCTGAAAGAATTGCAGCTGCTCACTGACCTATGGAAAGCACTGTGAAGGCTTGGACGCCTCTACCCAAATGTACTTCTTTTTTCCACGATGGTTCTGAGTAAATTATTTCTGCGACCGACACCTTTCTATTGTTTCGTACTCAAGGATTAAAAAACAGCCAACGACCATAGAGCACTTAGATCAACTGCGTGCCAAAAAGAGACCAGTGAGTTGGTTCTCAAACTTGGCTGAGCTTTAGAATCACCCGGAGAATTTAAAACATACGTATATTATACTGTATATTGATGCCTGGTCCCACCAGAGATTTCGATTTAATCGGAACTGGGTGTGGCGTGGCCATTTGGATTTTTTAAAGTTCTCCAGGTGGTTTTAATGTGGGGTGAAGTTTGAAAACCTTCGGGCTAATGAATGCAGCTAAGGAAATCTGGACTAAGGATTCCAAACCCAGAGGCCAGTGCGGTTAGCTCCGTGGATGGTCCTCCAGAGGCCTTGGAAATCCTTAAATGTGTGGACAGGTACAATTTCCTAATTACGCATCCAGAGTTTGTTAATCAGATTATCATGGAGATTTAAAAAAAAAAAAAAAAAAAAAACCACTCCTCCTCCGAAAAAGGTGTTAAGATGTTTTAGTTGAGTTCCAAATGCCTTGGTTAGATGTGGATGGGTGGAAAGAACTGTAGTAAGTACCCTGCTTCAGAAGTAAGAAAAGCCAGAGCATCCTCACGGATGATTGACATCTCCAACATGTCTGAATGTGAGAGAGGACCTGGCATCCCTTTCTTTGTTTCCCCTGGGGAGAGGTAGAATGTCCTAACTGTGGCCTCCATCATCCAGGTACTGACAGCACATGGCATACTTTATTGAAATTAAGTCTTTGGCCATCTGGTCCACATGGTCCACTTGTGAGCCCTATGGTCCTGGATTTATTCTAGCTTTCCTTGGTCTCTTCAACTTCAAGATAAACACATTTTCTCAATTTT
Organism: Micronycteris hirsuta; assembly: GCA_004026765.1. NCBI lineage: Eukaryota > Metazoa > Chordata > Mammalia > Chiroptera > Phyllostomidae > Micronycteris > Micronycteris hirsuta. The sequence continues at coordinate 90,716 of PVJI01001075.1, forward strand.
TGTTTCAAGACTCAATACCCAGTACTCTTGAAGGTATCCAGAGGTGTCAACTATTTGTTTTCTGATTAATATATTGTACTTTGGCCTTTTTGCACACTTTGAGTGATGCTAAAAATTAATATGAGGATTATTTCCGATCTATTCTTTCATACATTCATCAGTAAAGATAAGAATTGTCCTTAAATGTTGGAGGGGAGAAAAGCCATAAAGTGTATCTGGTAGAATTCAAAGACAGTTTACAAAACATTACCACTATCTATAGAATTTGGGGGAGAGAGTAACATTTATACCTGAATCTCTCTAGCTATTTCCAGAAGTTCAAAAGAATGAGGTATATGCATTGTGTCTCCATATATAACAGTTTCAATTATTTCTTCAAAAATTCAAGTAACTGGTCAATACCATCATAAGCTGTTTTTGTTTTTTTTTAAGAAGTTACATAGGTATTAAAAAATAGGGGATAGACAAAGCTGTAGTTTGTTACTTTAAATTAAAATATGTAGCCCTGGCCCGTGCAACTCAGTTGGTCGGAACATCGTTATAACTGAAAGGCTGTAGGTTCGATTCCCAATCAGGGCACATGCCTGGGTTGCAGGTTCAATTCCCAGTCAGGCACCTATGATCTTCAGTCCAGGTGCCTCCAGAAGGCAACCAGTCAATGCTTTTCTCTCACAATGTTTCTCTCTCTCCTTTCATCTCTCTTTGAAAGCGAAGAACTCAAAATCTGCCCAGGGATGCAGAGAGGTAAACTAACTCTAGTATAATATCATACACGCTCTAAGAGAACCACATGGGAAAAGAACTAGAGAAAGGAACAACTAAGCCTGTAAATGCTTTTTATTTCACTTTTAAAAATTCATCAACTATTGATTAACTCATTACCACATTTTCAGTGTGGTCACTTAGACATGCTTATTTTCTGATGAAAGGATAGAAATTCAGTATGCATAAGGATTAGTTTTGCCATATCTTTGCCATAAAGTCACTCTCCAACATCCCCATCTCCTCACACGCATCGCAGCTGTGGCCTCTTTCTATTTCTGCCAGTTACGCACAATTGTCCTGGTTTCCAGACTCAAAATCATTGTTAATTCCTTCCCCTTCCTTAGTACTTTCCCAGCCAATATGCTTTTTCTATCCTTCTCTTTCTTTCTAGTTAAAACCTTTGGTGATTTCTCTAGTTGGCCCCTAGAGAAATCACCAAAGCTACCATATTATCTTGAGTTTTGCTTCATTTTTTTAATTTATGCTGCTCACTTCTGGCAGTTCTAGTAAAATTTTAATTTTTAAAAATGTAAGTACCCACTTTCTGTAATGAAAATAACAGTTGTTCTCATTCTGAGCAGTGACTGCTTTATGGCCAGTATCCTGCTGATCCGTGAAGGAGTTTGATGGGAATATGAGCGTGCAAAAGGCGCAGGAATCAGCTGAAATCAAGCTCAAAGGGAAAAAGAGGATGGAATTTATTTCATTTAACATGTACTGAGTATCTCCTACGTATCAGACACACTTTGGTACTTCAGAAACAATAATAAGGACATGAGGAGCTCACCGTCTCAGAGAGGAGAAAGGTAAAAAGATAACTAAAATAACGTAGCAGGTACGAAGGGTAGAGTTTGCTATTTTCTCCCAGGAAAGCTCCACACTTATTGTCAACTGATTGCGTGGCTGCCCAGAATAAAAAAGACTACATTTCCCAGCTTCCAGTGCTCTTAGGTGTGACAATATGACTACAGTTCTGGCCCAGGAGATCTTGTGAGCCTCCTCGGAAACAGTCCCGTTGTCTAGGACTTGGTTTTTCATCATCTATCTCATTTGATCTGTCACTAACCCTGCTATTTCTACCTTAATCAATTCTAATCTATATCATTTTCCCCCTTGCTCCTCCCCTGTGTCCCTTCTGTTCTGGCCTAGGCTGCTTACCTACATGATCACACAAACCTCATGATTGGCATCCCAGCCTCTCCTTCTGCCTGGACCTCTCAATTCCACAATAAATCTCTCCTTCACACCCTAAGGAAAAATGAACTTTTTAGAACCCAGATCTGGTCACATTCTTCCCCTGCCAAAAGCCCCCAAAATTTCACTTTTCCTAATTTGAAGTCCAAAGTCCGAAAAGAACTGCTTATCATTTAACCCTCCCCACTGCCGTCAGGTTGAGTAAACCTGTACAGGTGTGGCACCCAGAGCCTTGACTTCCTTTATCCCCAGTTTAGTTTCCATCTCCACTGCCTGCCAGGCCCTACAAACCTCAGGCTCTCTATGCTAATCCCATTAGATCATTGTTTCTTAACTACCTGGTCCCTGTTATCCTCCCAAGGCTTTGTTAGGTGTTGTTTTCTTTTCAATTCCCCTCCTCTGCTTATTGAATTCCCATGAATCCATACCTTAAGGCCAAATTCAAATGGTACATCATCTGAGAACCCTTTCTTTTTTTGTTGTTGTTGTTTTAAGATTTTATTTATTTCTTTTTAGAGAGAGGAGAAGGGAGGGAGAAAGAGAGGGAGAGAAACATCAATATGTGGTTACCTCTCACGCGCCCTCACTGGGGACCTGACCCACAACCCAGGCATGTGTCCTGACTGGGAATAGAACCAGCAACCCCTTGGTTAGCTGGCGGGCACTGAATCCACTGAGCCACACCAGCCAGGGCAGAAGCCTTTTATTTCTTTCTTTTCTTTTTTTTAATCCTCACCCAAGGATAGGTTTTTATTGATTTTAGGGAGAAAGAGAGAGAGATACATCGATGTGAGAAATATCAATCAGTTGCTTCCCGTAGGTGCCCCAGTCGACGATGGAACCCGCAACCTAGTTTAGGTGCCCTGACCAGGAGCCCAACCCATAACCTTTTGGTGTACAGAAATGCCACTCCAGCAAACTGGACCACCTGGCCAGGACTGAGAAGCCTTTTCTAATGTCTAATGTCCTCTCTTCACTTTCTCTACCATCATTTGAAAAGGCTTAGTTGTACCTTCCTCTAGTTCTTTCCCCCAAGTGGCTGTTAGAGCATGTATGATATTATACTAGAGTAAGTTTACCTCTGTGTCCCTGGGCAGATTTTGAGTTCTTTGGGGCCGAAGTCCGTGTCTTAATCATCTTCATAGCTCCCTAGTCGAGAGTCACGATATTTACCTTGCTCAGTAAATATTTGCTGAGTGAAACAAACTTGGAAAAGTCTGACAAGCAGTGGAATAGTTAACACACCTGGTATACCTTTTCTTTTTTCAAGTCTTACTTCAAACATCCCGTGCTCTGTTGTATAAACAATAACAGATTTAATCTTGTCTGTTACCAAAGCTCCATGTCCCGGACTGGTGTTGAACAACTTGTCTGCAGCTCTGTTTCCTTAGAAGAATTCATTTAAAAACTTGCTGTTCTCTGGCCTAAGAAGGAAAATCAGCCATTCAGTAACAGATTGCAAGATTAAGTGCGTGAGCACGAGCTTGATCGAGTCTCCATGGTGACGAAGAAGGCACTTTTGGGTAAGATCAAATGGGAACAGTACTGCCAAACAGGTGAGGTTTCAGAAGCTTCCTTTCTCTTGGATGATAAGAGAGGGATAATTTAAAAACTACAATAGCCAGTCCTTTGAAGGTATGACACCTTTTTCTCATTCCCAAGAGCAGTGAGATGATGAAATTGTTTTCTTTCTTTGAAGGAGAGAACCTGCTATCCTGTGAAAAGTGGAACTCACCCTGAATTCCCTATTATCCATGTGCTTTAGAAGTCCACACCGCTAACGTTTTCATTTTACCATAAGCTTTTCACTCAGAGCCCTGAATCACTTCTCACTTGATGGGACAGTTGATGAGAAAATAGACCTCATTCAGTTGTTTAAGTGAAAGATAATGGGCTTGGGGAGCCACCAGACATGGATCAGATCTTTCGTGTACCACTTAATTGGGTAGGCTTATGAAGGACCTGAGTATATTTATTTATTTTTTTAGTTTCCTCATTTGTAAGAGAGTAAGAACTAGTGGTGGTATGAGGAATAAATGAGATAAAATATGTAAAATTCCCTGCACCGTGTTTGTCTCTTAGTATGTACTCAATAAATTAACTCCCCTTCTCCAATCCCTTTTTAAGATAATCTTTCATTAGCTGCTTTAATTAAATTGAAAAATTTTTAATTTCTTTAGAAATGCATTAGAATTTGGCATTAAGACGGATAGAAAAATTGCTTACTCCAATATCATGCAATATAGTGCCAAGGAAATGTTAGGGTGATCAGTGACTTGGGCTGTGAAAGAATTCACAAAGAAAAGAAAGTGTAGAGAATAAAGTTTTTATTCACTCTTCAAGAAAGGGGAGGGGGCGGTGTGGAGAGATACACCAGCATTGAGGGGTGGGGGCTTTGAGCTTTTATTGCATTACAATTGGATTAAAAAGCAGGGGGAGGGGGGGTGCTGTTGTGCGCCCCGGGGCTGTTGGGAGTTTCAATACAGGAACTGTAACCAGAGGCTGCAGTTTGATCCAGTGTTACCTTCTGCCTCTGGCTGTAGGGAGTGGTTAGTTCTGTTCTTGCCCTCCAGTAATGCCTAGTCCCAGGGACAAGCTCAGACGAGTAAAGTGGCAGTCGTGTTTAACAAGGTCACAGGCCTGCTCGGCAAATGGTGCTCCAATAGCAAATAGGGCTGGCTTTGGCCTTTCAGAAAAGTGTAATATTTGAACGATCTGATTTCTGATTTTGGCTTTGGCAGTAGCCAGCAGTGTGAATTTGAACAAGTCAATACAATTCTGTGCATTTGTGTGGGTTATCTTTTAAGGTTCCCAATGTACAAAATGCTGAATGTAGACCAGGTGATCTTTTATGATCCTTTCTGTGACTGAAGTTCTAGGACATTGCCTCCTGTGGAATATTTTCTCCAGCTAGGAGGCTTTCAAACTGTTTGAAGTAGGAAAGCAGAGAGGACTGAAGACAGAAGAATTTTGGGAGGAGGACAACCAAGCAGATGCTGGGAGATGTGGAAGGAAGCATGGAGTACAATTAGCCTCTGTTTAGGGGTCGTTAGTTTGGGAATTATCAAGTCATTGGCTTCTCCATTTTTTGATCTTGCTCTCTGACTGATCTCCCTTTATCCACTCAATCACCAAGTAGTGTGGAGGGCAGGCTTCGGCTGAGCCCTGTGCTAAGAGGCAGGGTGGCAGACAGAATATCAAGTAAGTTCCCTGCTTTCCAGAAGCTTTCAATGAAATCAGATAGATGAGATGAACATACATGAGATTTTGGCTTAGCTGTAATTTAGTGCCAAGATGTGTGGCCTGAACTGTATCTGTATAGAAGAAAGTGAGACTGTTGAAGGTTGAGTACTTGGAGAAAGTTGGATGGCATATTTTCTGAATGGGGAAATTTGTATTGGAACTAACTTGCTGGGTTTCTGAACCAGTGAAGCTACACAAACAAAGGCACAGAGACAAAGAGATGTCACTCCGCATTTCAAGCTCTAAAAACAAACACCTTGTCCTTTTCTCTCCTTCAGCACTGCTGAGCCTGCCCTGTATTCTCCTCATGCTTCCTGATCTAGCTCCCTGCCCCCGCTCTCCTAGTCTGGCGGCCGCCCTCCCATTGTCATTTCATGTGTCCCAGAGTCATCCCCAAAGTCCTCACCCCATGGCTTACCGTCTTCGCCTTACAACATGTATCTATTTTGGCAGAAGCCCTGTCTCCATTTTCCCACATCAGTGTTTGTAAAGAAGCCCCGTCCTTGCTAACAGAACTCCATGCTGTGCTACCTCCGCTTGGGCTTCACTCAGTGGCGATCCTGCTTTTTTCTTCTACTTCTATTTCTTCAAAGCCCCTGTCCCCATCTTGGCCCCTTCACCCTCATCAGATAATCTTGGCATCAAGTTTCTGCGATGAAATCTTCCTCCACTGCCTTCTTCAGAGGTCTGAGTCACTCTGTATCTTTCCTCACCTTTTCTTTCTTTACTTCTATTTCTTGCCAGGACTAAAGCTTTCTTTTATAATCTTGACTTCCCTGCTCCTGTCTTCTCTAAGATTGCAGCTCCTTCTCTCCGTGCATCTTAAAAAATATCTTTTCTTTTCCTCCATCTATAAGACATCAAATATCTTCATCCTTAAATTCATAAATAATTGCCTAAACAAAAGAAACCCTATGCTTTACCATTCTCCACTTCTTTCCTAGATGAACCAACACCTCTTTTTACTATCACTGATTTGGTTTTTTTTAATGGCACCACATTATTCCCATCCACAGGCCTGATTACCAAAATGAACCCTGCCTTTTTTTGCCTTCTCACACCCTCTACTTTCCAAGCCCAGCATCTATCTACTTTGCTGCTAAGACCTGTATTTTAGCAAAGTCTCTTGTGCCTTTTTATGTCTTTCCATTTATTTTGATGGGGACTCAAATGTTGGAAAATTTTTATTTTCAGGTAATAGCCAATAAGCTTAACAATCAATATATGTAAAAATCTATTGTTTCAGGAACTGAAGATATTGCCCACTTCGAGTCCAGGAGACCATAAGCAATTCCATCTTTGTGCCTCAGGAATTCTGCAAGCAGTCAAGATGGAATCTGAGCCCTTGTGCTCCAGGATGAGACGCCCACTGCCCAAGCACAGATAAAGACCCCTCGCCCAGGACACAGATGAAAGAATGCCACAGCTTTTTGTCTGATTAAACTTTTCCCTGAATTCCAAACCCCTCACCTACACTTTTCTTCTCCTTATGAAAAGGGTCGGTGGAAAATGGAATTTAAGACAGTCTGTCAGAGTATAAACCCCTGTCTTCTCAGATCACCGGCCATCTGAATGAAGCATGCATAGAGATTCAATCCTGTCTCTGCTTATTGGGTCTGGTAGTGACAGGCAGCACAAATGCAGCTTTTACGGTTTCACTTTCTACAAACAATCTCACTGAAGTTTTTACCAACTTTCCTTTGCTGAATGAATTGGCTTGACTACTGTGCTACTTTTCTCTCATCCATCTCCTCTAACACTCCTATATAACATGGCCAAATGATGCTTCCTATATCGCAACTTTCATTATTTCTCAGAGCTGCTGGAGAACCCTCAATGGCTTCCCACTGATTGAGCAATAAACTATAAAATTTTCATTTTGACATTCAAGGCTTTCCACAATGTGGTCTCAACACCCCTTTTATGCATCATTATCCACCACTCCCTTAGCTATAGAGAGCATGAGTTTTCATTTTCCTGGAGCATGCCATGCATTTTCTTACTAAGCAATTGTGTTTGGTCCATTTTCTCTGCCTGGAATCTCTACCAGTTGAAATCAGTCAAGATTCATCTCAATATTTTATTTCTATTTAGTTTTATTCCATTTGAAAGGGGAACTCAAGAGTTAAATATTTTAGCTTCAGTCATAGTTGATAGGCTTAAGTGATGAATGCATGTGGAAAGCTGTTATTCTGGGAATTGGAGTGCAGGACCATGTAACTCCAAGAGGTCTGACAAGCAATTCAGTCTTTGTGCCCTTGTGTTCCAGGGAGGGAAGTCCATGACTCAAATGCCCCAGGACTCCAAGTCTTCTTATCGGATTAAAAATTTTCCCAAACCCCTTACCTACCCTTTCTTTCTCCCTATAAAAAAGGTTGGCTTGAGATGAGATGTTAAGATGGTTGTTAACAGTACGTAACCCGTTGTCTTCTCCGATCACAGATATCTGAATAAAGCACCATAAAGATTCCATCCTTGTCTCCGCTTATTGGTTCTGGTAGTGACAGGCAGAATATGCACCATTTCTGGTTTCAAATTCAGCAAATATTTTCTGAGGACTATGTTGAATATATTGTGCTGGGTAGTGTAGAGTATACGGTGGTGAATAAAGATGACTTCTGCCTTCAAGGGGCTGATAATATTATTGAAAAGACATATTATTGGGAACATATAAATATGTTCAGATTTTTTTAAAGATTTTTCTTTTAAGATTTTATTTATTTATTTTCAGAGAGAGGAGAAGGGAGGGAGACAGAGAAGGAGAGAAACATCAATGTGTGGTTACCTCTTACATGGCCCCCACTGGGGACCTGGCCTGCAACCCAGGCATGTGCCCCGACTGGGAATTGAACCGGGACCTTTTGGTTCTCAGCCCACGCTCAATCCACTGAGCTACACCAGCCAGGCAGATATTATTATTTTTTTTAGACAGAGGGGAAGGGAGGGAGAAAGAGAGGAAGAGAAACATCAATGTGTGGTTGCCTCTTGTGCTACCGGGGACCTGGCCCACAACCCAGGCATGTACCCTGACTGAGAATTGAACCAGTGACCATTTGGTTTGCAGGCTAATGCTCAGTCCACTGAGTCACACCAGCCAGAGCAATATGTTCAGATTTGACACTCCATACTAAATGCCTGCTAAAACTTGGCAATAGATCATGCAATGCATGTTTGTTGAATAACTGAATAATTGTTATGTGAGATGCAAACATAGTGCATGCAATGCATAGTACATAGAAAACAGGAAATAAAGATTCACTTCAACTGAGGGCCCATCTGGGAAGGCCTAAAGAAGAGGTTGAATTTCCATCAGAGGGACACACCGTAGTGTAAGTGAAAGCGGCAAAGCCGGTGTTCAATGCTGCCTGTCACTACCAGACCCAATAAGCAGAAACAGAATTGAATCTCTATGCATGCTTCATTCAGATGGCCGGTGATCTGAGAAGACAGGGGTTTATACCCTGACAGACTATCTTAAATTCCATTTTCCACCGACCCTTTTTATAAGGAGAAAAGTGTAGGTGAGGGGTTTGGAATTCAGGGAAAAAGTTAATCAGATAAAAAGCTGCAGTGTTCTTTCATCTGTGTCCTGGCAGTGGGCATCTCACCCTGGAGCACTATGGCTCAGATACCATCTTGATTGCTTGAGACCTCCTGAGACACAAAGGTGGAACTGTTTAAGGTCTCCTGGAGTCAAGGTGAGTCATATTTTCAGTTACTGAAACAATAGATTTTTACATACATTGATTGCTAAGCTTATTGGCTATTACCTGAAACTAAATTATTTCCAACATTTGATTCCCCCCATCGTAAGTGGTTAAGATTCTAGGTACAACTGGAAGCTAGATTAGATCCTGTTGTTCTGAAAGTCCAGCTACCAGTTAAAGAAAGTGTGTGTGGGACAAACAGACTTCTCTCTCCTGAAAATTCCACCTTGTTTCTCGGGCCAGCTCTGTCTGCACAGTCCTTCCTTGCGTCTTTCCTCTGCCCAGCATCCCCACACTTCCCCAAACCTTCCTGGGGTCTGGGGTCTGTCGCTAGGAAATCCCAAGCCTTTTTACATAGAAGAAACTTCTTATCCTAGAGAAGGTGTATTTTACTTTGTTATGTAGAGCTCTGTTGATACCAGTGGACTTTGCCTTTTAATTAGGCATTTTGCACAACAAAGGAGTCGTTGTCGCCTTTTGCTAACTTCACATGAAGAAACCTGATTCCATTCATAACGATAGCAGGGTGGGGGTTTGGGGTGCTGTAGTCAGGGTGTCTCTAACAGCAGCACATATTGAACATTTACTATGTACTAGTCACCATGGAAGTCCTGTACATACATGATCACATTTGACCCACCCAATAATCATCACCCCTGTTTTACAGATGGGCAGACGGCGGCTTATAGAGGTTCTCTAACTTACCTATGGTCACATACCTAGCCGCTGGCTTCATAGCTCACCTGCTTAGCCAATACACAGGAGATAGCTTCACGATAATAGGGTGTTGATTGTAGAAGATTTTCTTGGATGAGTAGATACACCAGCATGTCTCTTGAACCATTCTTTTGCTTTTGGAAATTATAAAAGCAGCAAAGTTTCTGATAAATGGACAGAGGAAAACTGGATCCAGAGTCACTTACTTACGCAATGGAAATTTAGGCAAGGTTATCACACACTCCCCTATTTGACATCCCACACACACAACCTGCCTCGCCCCTTCAAGGGCCTTTAAGATTTTTTGGGTGACTGGCCTGTAGCATCTAATCTGAGAAACAAAAGCATCTTTTTCTCCAGAGGAAAGTTTCCCTTCTGATTAAATCTTTTCACTTCTATTCCCCACAGCACTTACTATATATAGTGTTTTACAAGGGGTAACCCAAAGGTCTTAGTGCAGTTTGAAACTTTAGTATTTCTGGATGAAAATTTTTTAACTTTTTTGTACAGTTGCTACTTTTTTTTTTATTTTTTGGAATAACAACACATTTAATTTTATTTTTTGTCTTTCTAAATGAAGATGGCAAACTGACCAAAACAAACAATTAAAATAAAACATTATTCAAAATTCACCAAAATGAATAAAAGAGAGAAATTGAAATAATACACTTTCAAAAGAGTTGCTGCTGCTGGTGGTGGTGTTTGTAACACGTGCACTTTGGAAGAAATGAAAGCTTAAAACCTCAATAAGATTTTAGGATGTCCAGCTCCCAGTATGCCTTAGAATAAATTAAAGTAACTTACTTATATCTGAAGTTACTTCCCAAAGAACACAAACACTCAAAGTTTGCTCAAAAATAATCATTTTACCAAAATATCTAAAATATTTAAAAGCCTTAGATTAATCAACAATGTAGTATCACTTTGTAAGGTTCTTAGCCATCTATCTCTCTTCGCAGCACTAAAACTAATGCTAGATAAATAATTCAAAACAATGAGCACAATGGGTCTTTTAACTGATTTATGAACTGTGTTGTTTGAAAATCCATTCTACTTACATGTCTTCTCCTCAAATCAGTTTAACTCTGTCTTTAATATAAAGCTGTTTACTATTTAAAAAAATTTTTTTAAAGATTCTATTTATTTATTTGGAGAGAGGTGGGAAGGGAGCAAGAAAAAGGGAGAGAAATGTCAACGCAGGAGAGATACATCTATTGATTGCCTTTCACACGCCCCCAAAGGGGGACCCAGCCTGCAACCCAGGCATGTGCCCTGACTGGAAATCAAACCAGCGACCTTTTGGTTTGCAAGCCAGGGCTCAATCCACTGAGCTACACCAGCCAGGGCAAGCTGTTTACTATTATTTAAAGGGTTGAAAATGCCTTTCATGCCTTTATTGCCTTGGCCAGGTAGCTCAGTTGGTTAGAGCAACATCCAGATGTGCCAAGGTTGCAGGTTTGATCCCCGGTCAGGTCAGGGCACATACGAGAATCAACCAATGAGTTTATCAGTAAGTGGAACAATAAATCGATGTTCTCTCCCTGCCCCCTCTCTCAAATCAATAAGCAAACAATTAAAAAAGAGAAAGAGTAGAAGAAGGAGGAGGAGGGGGAGAAAATGCCTTTATTGGTTGGTTAATTGGTATTTTCTGCAATTTTTCCGTTAGAAGCAATTGCAAAAAATGAGTTTCATTTTATGGCCTTTAATTACTGTCTCCCTAACAAAGTAATTGTATCTGTTTACCAGCAATGGAAGGAAAAAAACACACCTCCAGTTCTATTGCTTCTTTTTCAAATTCTCCTGTCATGGGCTGAGACAGGGATTTACAAAGCAGAGAACAGAATTTGAGGGTGGGGAAGCCAGGGCTAGGGAGTGGAGTGTTATCTCTGCAGAGCTCAGAGAAGTATATAACTTAAAATTTCAGTTTGGAAACTTTTATATGAGCAATTAAGAACTTTTCACAAGTATATTACATTAATCCTGTGAGACACGAAAACTTAACCATATTTTACAGATGAAACAATTTTTCAGAGAGACAAGCAACTGGTCCAAGATCACCTTACTAGATACATCCCCATTAATTAATTTGTACACTTATGAGCTGAATATTTTTGTATTTATTTTTACACACAAGAAAAAACTCAGATGTAAAGAAATGTAATTATATACTAAAGTTACACAGCTATTATTTAAGTTTCGGAGTCAAAACTTGAACTCAGGCCTACCTAATTGGCCTACTCTTTTTTTTTTTTTTTAAGATTTTATTTTATTTATGATAAAGCTAAAGTTCCACTGAGCTGCTTGCAGATGATGCCCATGGGCGGCAGGAACAAAGACACGGTTTGAGACACGCAGCTTTCTCCAGCTACGATCACAGAAGAGTTTGATCCTTGCTGAAGACAGCTCTCTAAATTCACTATGTTTATTGCTGCCCCCCACTCCATTATTATATATCCAAACTATCCAAACTAATAGTTCAAACTATTGAACTATTTTTGCTTTTTATTCCTTTACTACCTATTAATTTCAAATATTGATTAAGTACCCACTATGTGCTAGCCATGGTTCCGAGTACATGGCAATAGACAAACAGACAGTAACTCCTACCATTGTAAAAGTTACTTAGAGAGAGATAAAAGTAAATACTTCAGTTACTTTTAATGGGCTGAACTGTGTCCCCCACAAATTCATATGTTAAGGTCCTGATGCCCAGTACCGCACAATGTGACTGTGTTCAAGGCAGGGCCTTTAAAGAGGTATGTGATGTAAAATGAGGTCATTACGGTAGGCCCCAATCCATATAACTGGTACCCGTTTTGTTTGTAGTTTGATACTATTTTATTTTATTTGTTTTAAATATTTGTTTTATTTTTAACTATTACCATTTGGAACATTTTTTCCAGTTTTACTAAGGTATAATTGACAAAAATGTAATATATTTAAAGTGTATAACATGATGATTTCATATATGTACAAAAAATTCAACATATACAAAGGGTTCCCACAAAAAAACTGGCATCCTTACAAGAAGAGATGAGGACAGACTTGCACAGATGGAAGACCCCACGGAGACACAGGGGGAAGGCAGCCACCTAGAGCCGAGGAGAGGAGCCTCAGAAGAAACCGAGTCTGCTGACAACTTGATCTCAGAGTTCTAATCTCCAGAACTGTAAGAAAATAATTTCTGTTGTTTAAGCAGCCCACTCTGTGGTACTTTGTTATGGCAGCCCCAGTACAGCAATACAATTATATAGTATAATAGTGACAAGTCAAACCAGAAAAAGAGAGGTTGCAATTTTAAACAGGGTGACCAAGGAAAACGTTTTTTGCAGAAAGATCTGAGGAAACTGAGGGAGGGCGCCACGCCTGTGTCTGAGAGACACAGCACCTGCAGAGGCCCTGGGCAGGAGTGCCTGTTGTCTTTGAGGAATCTCAAGAAACCACGCCCCGCTGGTGTGGCTCAGTGGATTGAGTGCTGACTTGTGAACCAAGGGGTCGCTAGTTCGACCCCCAGTCGGGGCATGTGCCTGGGTTGCGGGCCAGGCTCCTGGGTGTGGGGCATGCAAGAGGCAACCACACATTGATGTTTTTCTCCTTCCCTTCCCCTCTGTCTAAAAATAAATAAATAAAATAGGAAGGAAGGAAGGAAGGAAGGAAGGAAGAGAAAGAAAGAAAGAAAGAAAGAAAGAAAGAAAGAAAGAAAGAAAGAAAGAAAGAAAGAAAGAAAGAAAGAAACCTAAGTGCTGGTGAGTGGTTGGCGATAAGATCAGAGAGATAACAGGCACCGGATCCTGGAGGGCCCTGTGAGTCCCGGCTAGGAGGACTTTTCCCAGTGAGTCAGGAAGCTGCTGATCAGAGTTGCATGATCTGATGTGTGTTTATCTGGATCAGTCTGGCTGTTGTGTTGAGAATAGACTGTAGGGGAATGGGGATACCACTAGGATAGGAGGCTACTGAAATAGCCCAGACTAGAGAGCATGGTGGTACAGATGAGGGTGCTATCCTAATCCTTAAATACACAAACCCCAAGAACCCATAGAAAGTACAATTAGGTTATATGGTTCTAAACACACACTCTTTTTATGCATGAGTGGCTGATTTGCATTATAGTTATCATAGTCATTTTCGTAAGATTATACGTGCTGCAGTGAGAGCGCAAGCCACTTGAAAGAGAGCTTTCTTATTCATGTTTGTAATCCCCACTCTGGGGGTGATACAAACCCAGAACAGTGCTCTCCATACAAAGGCTTGATAAACATTTACACATTTAATTCAAGATTAGTGGTATCCAACCTTTTTTTCTGGGATATGTTGCCTTACGTTGACAGAAAAGTAAAAATATATTTAGGAAACTTACCTTTCAAGAATTTGCATTCTAAGAGAAAGAGAAGGGGGGAAAAAGGGAGAGAAGAGAGAGAATATCATGTAGACTTTTTCTTTATTCCTTTTTTATTTTTATAAGATTTTATTTATTTTTAGAGAGAATGGAAGAAAAAGAGAGGTAGAGAAACATCAATATGTGAGAGAAACATTGATGGGTTGCCTCTTGCCCCACAACCCTGCCATGTGACCTGACTGGGAATCAAACCAACAACCATTTGGTTCACAGGCCAGCACTCAATCCACTGAGCCACACCAGCCAGGGCTCTTCCTTTCTTTCTTAATTCCTTCCTACCTTTTCTTCTTCTTCTTCTTTTCATTGTTTTTGGTTTGGTATCGTACCTGCTATGAACACTGAAACATTTTCTTAGAAAAATGTCAACATTTAATTAAAATCCTTTTGGTATATTTGTATTCTCTAAATATCTTTAGAATATCATATAGCTCTTTTTTAAAAAATTGAAAGGAAGAAAGGGAGAGAGGGAGGGGATGAGGGAGGGAGAGTTCGAAAGGAGAGAGAATGGGTGTCCGTTCATTTTACTAGATACATCCCCATTAATTAATTTGTACACTTATGAGCTGAATATTTTTGTATTTATTTTTACACACAAGAAAAAACTCAGATGTAAAGAAATGTAATTATATACTAAAGTTACACAGCTATTATTTAAGTTTCGGAGTCAAAACTTGAACTCAGGTCTACCTAATTGGCCTACTCTTTTTTTTTTTTTAAGATTTTATTTTATCTATTTGTTTGTTTACATTTCTTTAATTTTTATTTTTATTTTAAGTATATTTTATTGATTATGCTATTACAGTTGTCCCATTTTTCCTGCTTTGTTTCCCTCTGCCCAATACCCCCATTCTTTCCAGCAATCCCCCTATTACTTCATGTCCATGGATCATACTTATAAGTTTTTTGGCTTCTCCATTTCCCATACTATTCCCAGCACCCCCCTGCCTATTCTGTACTCATCAACTATGCTTCTTATTCCCTGCCCCTTCTCCCCCATACTTCCCCTACCTGCTCTCCACTGACAGCCCTCTATATGATCTTCATCCCTATGACTCTCCTTCTGTTCTAGTTGCTTGCCAAGTTTGTTTTTGTTTTTTAGATTCTTTTGTTGATAGTTGTGAGTTTGTTGTCATTTTACTATTTATAGTTTGCATCTTCTTTTTCTTATATAAGTCCCTTCAACATTTCATACAATAAGGGCATGGTGATGATGAACTCCTTTAGCTTTACCTTGTCTGGAAAGCACTTTATTTGCACTCCATTCTAAATGATAGCTTTGCTGGATAGAGTAATCTTGGATATAGGTCCTTATTTTCATCTCTTTGAGAACCTTTTGCCAGTCCCTTCTTGCCTGCAAAGTTCCTTTTGAAAACTCAGCCTATAGTTTTATGGGAGCTCTTTTGTAGGTAACTCTCTTTTCTCTTGATGTTTTCAAGATTCCCTCTGTAATCTAATCTTTGGAATTTTTATTATGGTGTGTTTTGGTGTGGCCCTCCTTGGGTCCAACTTGTTTGGGGCTCTCTGACCTTCCTGGACTTGTATGTCTATTTCCTTCACCGAATTGGGGAAATTACTTCCATTATTATTTCAAGTAAGTTTTCCATTTCTTACTCTTACTCTTCTCTTTCTGGCACACATATGATTCAGCTGTTGGTACATTTAAAATTGTCCCAGGGGTTCCTAAGCCTCTCCTCATTTTTTTTGAATTCTATTTTCTTCTTCCTGTTCCAGTTCACTGTTTGTTTCTCCCTTTTGTTCCAAATTGTTGATTTGAATCATGGCTTCTTTCCCTTTGCTCTTGGTTCCATGTATATCTCTCTTTATCTCACTTTGTATAGCCTTCACTTCTTCCTTTATTTTGCAGCTATACTGAGTCATTTCTCTGAGCATCCTTATCACCCGTGTTTTGAACTCTGCATCTGATAAGTTGGCTATCCCCATGTCACTTAGTTCTTTTTCTAGAGTTTTGATCTGTTCTTTGATTTGGACCATCTTTCTCAATCTGACAGCCTCCCTGTGTTTTTGTGTATTAAGTAGAGCTGCTTTGGCTTCCCTTGTTGGTGCACCTGTTACATTGTAAGGGGAGAAGCCTTAAGTATTCACCAGGGTGGTGCAAACTGCTTCACCACTTTGTGGTGCTGTATTTGGGGGAGGGGTCAGAGAGGGAATAATGCCACTTGCTCAGCTCTCTCCTCATTTCCAGTCATTTCCCCCACTTTCCATAAGCGTCTGATGCCCTTCTAGCTGTTGTCTTGGTGATGATTCCCAGAGTGGGTGGGTTTGCATATGTTCCAGTACCCTGTGGGCCCTTTAAACGGACTCTCTTGAGAAACCAGCAGTTTCTTTCACCATGCCATCCCCACTGGTTTTTACAGCCAGAGGTTATGAGGCTTTATTCTCCTGGTGCTGGAAGCCTGGGCTGCTCAGTCGGACTTAGGGCTGGGATGGCTTGCTCCCCAGTTGTCCCTCCTGGTTTGTATCTGCCGCACATAAATGTGGGACTGGCTGTTGCCACAACTGCCTCTTGCTGCTACTACCTGTCTCCGCCTTGCAGCACCATACCATGTCCTCTCCGCCCCTCGTACCTATCTGGATGAATGTTTCTTCTTTAAATCCTCGGTTGTTGGACTTCTATACAGTTCAGTTCTTCTGGCACTTCTGGTTATTTTTTGTTTGTAGATTGGTTGTTATCCTTATGGTTGAGGAAGGAGATAATGCAAGTCTACCTATGCCTCCATCTTGGTCGGATGTCTGGTCTACTCTTTGTACTCCTTTTGAAAATATGCCAGAATGATTAAATTTGTCAAAAAGTTACATTTTTAAAATTTTATTTTTCAATTACAGTTTATAGTCAATATTATTTTGTATTAGTTTCAGGTATACAGCATATGGTTAGAAAGTCATATACTTTACAAAGTGTTTCCCCCAATATTTCCAGTACCCACCTGGCACCGTACATAGTTATTACAATAGTATTGACTATATTCCCTATGCTGTACTTCACTGTGACTATTTTTTTTAAACACTTTTTTTAAAAGATTTTATTTATTTATTTTTAGAGGGAGGAGAAGGGAGGGAGAAAGCGATGGAGAAACAGCAATGTATGGTTGCCTCTTACATGGCCCTCACTGGGGACCTGGCCTGCAACCCAGGCATGTGCCCTGACTGGGAATCAAACCGGGACCCTCTGGTTCCCAGCCCGCACTCAATCCACTGAGCTACACCAGCCAGGGCCACTGTGACTATTTTTAACTACCAAATTTCTACTTAATCCCTTCACCTTGTTCTCCTAATCCTCCTCCCCTCTGACAACTATCAATCTGTCCTTTCTATCTATAAGTCTATTTCTATTTTGTTTCTTTCTTTCGTTCTTTAGATTCCACATGTAAGCAAAATTATATGGTATGTCTTTCTTTGTCTGACTTATTTCACTTAGATAATACCCTCTAGGTCCAAACTGTTGCAAATAACAACATTTCATTCTTTTTTATGGTCCCACAATATTCTATTGTATACATGTACCACTACTTTTTAATCCACTCATCTATTGACAGGCACCTGTGTTGCTTCTATATCTTGGCTATTGTGCAATAAATAACTCTGCAATGACCATAGGCGTGCATATATTGTTTTGAATTAGTGTTTCAGTTTTCTTTAGATATATACTCAGAAGTGGATTTGCTGGGTCATAAAGCAGTTTCATTTTTAATTTTTGTTTTTGTTATTAATATTGAGTTTTGCATTTTCATTTCTCTCTTTTTTTAAAAAAGATTTTATTTATTTATAGAGAGAAGAGAGGGGAGGACGAAAAAGAAGGAGAGAAACATCAATGCACAAGAAGAACATCAAAGATTGGTTGCTTCCTGCAAACCCCCAACTGGAACCTAGACCACAACCCAGGCTTGTGTCCTGAACAGGAATCAAATTGGTGACCTTTCAGTTTGCAGGCCCGTGCTCAATCCACAGAGCCACACCAGCCCCGGCACCTTTTTAGTTCTCAATTTTGACCAGTGTAATGACTGAATTTCATACTCAAGGCCATTTTTAATCTTTAATATTATCAAAAAATAAACATCCCAACTCTCTGGCATTTCAACAACAGGACACAGGCAGGGCTGAGCCACCACTGGTGGGGACAGTCAAGGACTGTTTTTTTTTTTTTTCGAAAATGAAGGAGTTAAATTTCACTAGACAGTCTCCAATTTCCCATCCAAATAGGGGTGTCCAACTTTCTGGCATCTCTGGGCCACACTGGAAGAAGAAGAGTCCTCTTGGGCCACACATTAAATACACAAACACTAACAAAAACCGATGAGCAAAAAAAGGTTTTAAGTAAATTTATGATTTTGTGTTGGGCCACATTCATAGCCATCCTGGGTTGCATGCAGCCTGCAGGCCACAGGTTGGACACCCCTGTGAGTCATGAATCTACTAAAGATGTGAGGAGATGAGGATTGAAGCATCTTTTTTATTACAGCAGCTCCCCCCACATTAAGGAACATAGGTTATAAGAATTTACTCCTTCCTCGCTATGGAAATTTAATGAATATTGTGGCTTGCCATAACAAGAATCATGACAACAGGAGAGAGACTAAAGTGGAAAAGAGAGGGGACGAGAAGTAGGGTGATCAGAAAATGGAATACCCAAAAATATAGTCTGAGAAGCAGACTGGCTGAAGCAGTCAGGACTGAATTAGGAGGGCCTGAGGTTTGTTGCGTCCAAACTAGTCCTAATCACATTGTTCGAGTGTACATAATGGGCCCGGTGCCTTTTCTCCAAATGATGTTGACACATGTCTACTCAAATAAATTAATGCTCCCATCTTCACTGACTCCTTTGGTGGGAATGATAAGCACACACGCTGACTAGAATAGAAAGGAGGAGAGGGCACAGCAGTAGGGAGAAAGGAGGCAGACACACTGTGCGAATTAGCTAACCTTCCCCTCACCACAGGATCATAACAAAACTCTCAGCTACGTACAGGACTGGCCCTGCCTCACGTCTCTCTTCTTTGCCTTCTCACTGTATATCCTATGGGCCAACCACATGTAGTTTCTTAGGAGTTTAGTTAGATTTCTTGCTATTCCTTTCCTTTGTGCCTTTGTATATTTTGTTCTCTCTGCAGGAAAAGTCTGATGTAGTGAACTCCTTTTCTCCCTGCAAGACATGAGTCAAAATTCATATCCCCCACTAGAATATAAACACAGGTAGGACAGAGACCTTGCTGTCTTGTCCACACCCAATGGCTAGAACAGTGTCTGACACTTAGCAGCTCTTATTCAGTGTTAGATATGGAAGGATGGATGCATGGATGGATGGACACTCATAAAGTGTTCCCTTAATCACCACAAGTGCCTTTGAGTGCAGGTATCTCCTTTCCTGATATCTTTTCAGTACTTTGTACATATCTTCATTAAGCCTTATTCCCAAGAGGCTAAAAATTTCCTAAAGAGAAGATATCTGTAACAGTAGAGGCAGCAAGTGATGGAAGTGGATGGAGGAGGAGGAACCTGCTAGCTACAACCACAAATTTCCATCTAAGAAGGCTGGATTCTGTTAAATCAAGAACCTTATTGTGCTGTTAAATTCTTGAATATCCAATGGGCCTCAGAGTATAGGCTTCTGGGACCTGGCTATTTTTGTCAGAATGTAAGAAGGATGCTGCAGACCAGCCTATAACAGATCCAAATGCTGATTTGCGAGGAACTAGCCCACACCCATTTCTTGGCACAGACAGATATGGAAGGGATGCCGCTGAGCAGCGGCAGGCGACCGGGGGCAGTTCTCTCAAGTCTGGCTTGTGGCTTGCATGGTGTAGATGTGGCAATGCTCATTTGACCTCTAAAAACAAAGGCTTCTAACTGCTAGCCTATTCCCCACACATGAAAGGGCTGTACAGCGGGAGGCGACCATGGGCAGTCTACCCGCAAGTCTCACTCTGTGCCGGCTTGCTTTAGCACTCCTGAGAGTTAGAACAATTCTAATGGCTTGTAAAATGTTGGAAGCTGAATCATCTTGGCCATCCCCACACAAGAAAGGGTTAAGGAAAAGGTTAGCCATTTAGCAAGCCAAGCCGCT
>PVJI01001075.1:110916-202889 GCA_004026765.1 Micronycteris hirsuta
CTCCCTGAAATTCAGCAATTTATCGTTCTTCTTTAGACCAGAGATATAGGAAAAGATTTTAATAGCTAGGAAGTTTAGTGAATAGCCATAAACGTTAGTTAGGATTTATACTTCAGAAAGTTGTAGATAAGGACCATCTGTTGCTTAGGATTCTAAGGACACTGGCAAATGTTTATACTTCAAAGAACAGCTAATTGGGTTAGAAGTACCTTGAATTAGATGAAATCATTAGAAAGCTGGTCTCTCAGGGTCAATAAACTGGCCTAAGGCACCAAAAGAAAAAGAGTGTCGGACTCCTCAATTGCGCCTTGCCATTCATTCTTTCGAGGACCTGAAGTGCGGAGGCCGGACCTCTGCATAAGGAGAATTTTGAGGGGCAGGAGGAAGAGGAGGAAGTCGGTATGACTGGGAATCTGGGCAGGGTTGGTGGAAAGTTGCTGTTAGTGATAAGGCTGGAGGACTTTGTAGACTTTGTTCAAAATGAGTCACTCCAAGAATTGCCTCTGTGATATGCAGATTATTTTCAGTTTAAGGCAACCAAGTTCCTGTGGGATCAAGATAAACTTCTGTTCTCCCACCCCACACCAACCACCTAGAAAAAATTAAATTAGGGGCTTCGATTATAATAAAAGATAATAGGAGATAATCTTTTTTAACCTAACTCTGGGGCAGGACAAACTTCTGATTACTAGACATCTGCTCTTCTTACAGTCCTGCAATGACCTTCCGCCCTCTGAAGCCCTAAGGTGATCCTTAGCTCAAAATATCATGTACATCTCATTTTCCCTTTCTGTCTCTGAACCTCTCACGTACGTGGGGTCTCTGACTCGCCCATGCATGCAGAGTTCCCATCCACGTGTATATAATTAAATTTGGTCATTTTTCTCTCCTGAGCCCATCTCAGGTCTATTTAATTATTAGACCAGCTGAAAGAACCTTGAATGTAGAAGAAAGTTTCCTCTTTCCCCATAATTTGAAGATATTTGCCTCTCTGCAATGTTAACCTTCCCTCTTTCTCCCTAAGTCTTTGGTGAATTCTGTGTCACATGCTTGGAGTGAATGTTTCTGCCGGAAGGAGGGATGGCACCCAGAACTTTGCCAGGGAATTCATAAGAAAGCTAAGAAACTCAAGAAAAATGGGACCTTAGATCAGAACACTCTGTAAGCCTCCTGGAAATACAGTTACCTTAACGTGGGCTTTGAACGCCCATCGGGCATGGAATGGGTTGTGAGATAATTATATCTAGATACTCGAGGCCAGCGAAGGTTCAGCTGATGGCTAACTTAAAGATGCTGCTCAACAAATTTGTTGAAAAATAAAAAAACAGAAAATCAAAATACAGGAGAGGGAGAAATGAGAATAAAGAAGAATGTAAATATTTGCACCTGATTTTAAGAACTGAGCCCTTTTTTAATATTCAGATTTTTATTTTAAAATCTGATCTACCAATTTGGTGTTTTCCTCCAACTCAAGAAAGAGCAACCTTCACAGGCTTTAAAATATTTTGCTTCTGAAGAGCTGCCTTTCTGGGAAACATAGCCGCAGCCAGTGCTGTCTTTTTTAGATGATTTCTTAGTCTTTTTTGCTTTCCTTGGCAGCCCTGTTAGGTTGTTGTAGTTGAGCCTGTCGAACAAATTCAAAAAGTCTGGAGGCTTTCCTACAAATAAAATTTATTTAAGGGTCTTAGAAACACAGATAGGCAAAAACCTAGAAGTATTCCAAAGAGGAAAGAAAAGTTAAAAGTTCTTACAGCAAAAAGTACATTTTGAGAATTATATTAGTCCTGCATTCTTAGCCCTGTGATTGGCCCAGGATGGTTCCCAGTCAGATGTCAGGCAGTCAGGACGGATGCCACATGGTCTGGAAGGTAGGCACGAGGAGGTCTGGTCTTATCCTGAGGTCTGGACAATGGATGTCAGGTGGACGTATAAGTGAGTCCTTCAGGGAGTGACTAGAGGGTTATCTGGAGATCCAGATGCATGTACATCCAGGCATTGACACAGCACTGGCAAGTTCAGAAAAGTAAGTTTCAAGGACAGTTCGAACAAGAAAAGAGTCTTTCCTCCTGTCGTAACACGAGGAATTTCAGCAGCTTGGTTAAAGAGACTCCATTTTATGTATTCTGTCTCTTTCCCTTTCCTGAAGCCTTTCTGATTCCTTTTGGCCGCTATATCAGCGAGAGACGCTCCCCTGATGGCCTTTCGGAGTTTGACTGCTTGGCGGGCTCTTTTCCTTGGAGTGTTTGGGCCGTCCCTTTTCTGTGCATTCTTCTGCGGAGGACAGTCCAGTCTACCTGCTGAGGGTTCCTTTGCACTAAGGAATGCCGACTTACATTTTGAATTAAGGTATTGGGAAGCTTTTCCGTCTGTCCTGGTTAAAGACTCCCTTGTCCAGGGTAGCCTTCACATCCACCAGGACCGCAGAGCTTAACCTTCAAGGCTGTGGCTACAGGGGAAGAGGAAGGATGGTGAAGAGAACTGAGTCCTGATTCCTTAGTGCAAACATGGAATGAAAAGAGCATCCTTGTAATAATAACTGCTCAGAGATAGAATTCTCACTCACAAAGTGTCAGTAGAGGTTTTGGCAAAATTAAAAATTTGGGAAAACTTCTTGACCTCTCATTCATTCCCTCCCCTGATTTCAGATGCTCTTCTGTAAGCATTTGCATTGCCAAAGGACAAATTTCTAACCACAAAATACCTCTACAAGAAGGAATTTTATCCTCTTCTCTGGGTCCATGAAGCTCCCCACTGGATAAGGGAGTAATCGCTTAGACTCAGCACTGCACCCTCATGCCCTTCCCCTCTGCAAGTCTTCCTGCCCAGCACTGAGCACACGAAAGGACTTGACAACCAACTGCATGTTCACTGGGTACATACACTCCACCATCTCTCCTTCCCTTCCCTTCCCCATGTTCATGGCCCTGATTCAGGATCCCAGCATGTCCTACTTTATCCCTAGGCTCCCAGTATAGCTTCCTGCCTGGACTAACAATTTATCTTCTCTCAATCAATTTCCATCCTACCTTCAACTAATCTTAAAATGCCACTTGATTCTGTTTTTACCTGTGCCCTGTTGTGAAGAATTAAGTATAGACTCTGCCCCGGCATGTTTCCTGGACTTATTCATCAACTTTCTGCTCCCTTTGGAAGAATTTAGTTCACTCTATTTTCTAGAGAAAGTGCTTTTTACACTCTCTTACTGTCAGAAATAATTGTTCATGTGTCTGTTTCCATACAAGATTGGGATGTTCTAGGACACAACTATGTTTTAGTTCTTTGTAGCTCTGGGGCTCCGGCCCAACGCACACACTCCATGGCTGTTTTGCATGAATGATGGGCATGAAGTAAATGATTTTAAAATAATTAGGAAGCTGCAGCCCAGGCTGGTGTGGCTCAGTGGATAGAGTGCAGGCCTGCGGACAAAACAGCTGACGGTTTGATTCCCAGTCAGGGCACACGTGGCATGCAAGAGGCAACCACACATTGGTGTTTCTCTCCCTCTCTTTCTCCCTCCCTTCCCCTCTCTCTAAAAATAAATACATTTTAAAAATAAAATAAAATAATCAGGAAGCTACAGTATTTACAGCACCCCACAATTTGGAGTGAGACAATTGTGTTGTAGTAGAAAAATAAAGATCTGAGAGTAAATGAATCCCTGTGACTGAGGAGCTGTGTTGGACAAGTTCCGAATACTTCCCAAGTCCTGGGCACTTCAATCTGGTTGTTATGAGGATGGGTTGCAAGGTGTCTGGTTTCAAATCCTAGCTTGATCACTTGCAGGCTATGAGATCTTATGCAAGTTACTTCACCTCTTTACATTTCAGTTTCTTCATCTGTAAATGAGAAAATCATGGTGCCTACCTCACAAAGTTGTTTGCGAAGATTAAATAAGATGATATATGAAATATGCTTAGGACAATGCCTGTTCCCCCTAAGTGCAAAATAAATGTTATGTCTTGTTACTAAAACACCTAAGCAACCCCCATTCCCTAAGACTCTTACCTTTGTGTATGCTATTCCCTTCTTATTATTTCTATCAAAATCTCACACAGGTCCCCAGTTTTCCAAATTAGAATTTTTGGCTAGCTTAATCCTTAATGTAACATCTGTTCAGT
The DNA here is from genome assembly GCA_004026765.1 of Micronycteris hirsuta. Lineage (NCBI taxonomy): Eukaryota > Metazoa > Chordata > Mammalia > Chiroptera > Phyllostomidae > Micronycteris > Micronycteris hirsuta. The sequence continues at coordinate 115,035 of PVJI01001075.1, forward strand.
ATCTATGAGAAGCACCATAGCAATTACCCCCAAAATTGGCTGATCATAGGAATCATTTGTGGTCCTTGTAGAAAATACCAAGTCACTAGCCTATCCCAGAACTTCTAAACCCTGAGACAGGCATTTTTAACTATGCACCAGGTGGCCCTGGTGAGGAGCAACTTTAAGAAGCATTGTCCTATAGCATAGTTCTCAAATTCCCTGGCTTTCAAGTCAGACCCATCTGCTTTTGAATTCCCCTCTTTACCAAGTTCCAAGTCCTGGTTAAGTTTTTTAAGTTCTCTAAGTCTCAGCTTAGAGACATCCTTATCTATAACATGGGAATAATAATTGCACCTATTTAACAGGATTGTAGTAAGGATAAAATGAGACATTATATAATACGTTCATCCCAATGCCTGGCAGAGTAAATGCTCGGTCAATGTAAGGCTATATCAAGTGCCTACTATTTGCTACTTAATACTTGGTACACCACCTCTACTCCCTCTGCCAAGATACCAATATCTTTTTTTTTTTTTTGCAGATAATTCTAAATTACATAACTTATATGTACTGAATGGTTACTGTAAGAAAACAGGTTCATACAATTTAGCTACCTTGTCCAAAACCATAAAGCCAGCCAGCAGCAGAGCCAAGATATCAGTCTAAACATTTATTGCTTCAAAGCCCACCATCTTGCCACTGTATCACTCTGAGACACATATAAGATCTCTTTCTTTAAACTGCTATACATTATTTTTGTATCTCTCTTTATTATTTGACATTATTTGTCAAAATTTGTCAGCCATTATTTTGGTATCACTATGTCTCTGCCAATTTTTCACCTTATTTGTAATCATGTCTTATCACCTCTATAAACCAGTAGTTTTTCTTTTAAGATATTATTTATTTATTGTTAGAGAGAGGAGCCTGGCCCACAACCTGGTCATGTGCCCTGCCAAGGAATTGAACTGTCAACCTTTTGGTTCACAGGCTGGTGCTCAGTCCACTGAGTCACGCCAGCCAGGGCAACCAGTAGTTTTCAACGGAGGGCAATTTCCCCACAGAGGTCATCTAACAAGATCTGGAGATATTTTGGGTCATTACAGTTTGGGGAGGATGGTGCTTCTAGCATCTAGTGGGTAGAGGCCAAGGATGCTGTCGAACATCCTGCAATACACAGGACAGTCAGCCTTTCCCAAGCAAGAATTATCAGGTCAAACTGTCAACAGTGCCATGGATGAGACAGCTGTAGGCTGCAATTCCCTGAGAGCAAAAACTGGGTGCCACCTGCGTTCCTGTCCAGTCCAACAGTCCTTCTCAACACCCTGCATTTCACAACTGAAATCACCCAAAAAGCTTCACTAAATTGGTCAGGGTGAGGCCTATACAGCAGTATGTTTAAAGTTCCTGAGGTGATAGAAATGTTCCAAAATTGCGTTGTGGCAACAGCCACATGATTCTGCAAATTTGCTATAAATCACTGAAGTCTATACTTAAAATAGGTAAATTTTATGGATATGTAAATTAAACTGGAGCAAAGCTGTTACAAAAAAAAAAGAAAAGAAAAGGCCTCAGATCTTCTTATTTTCCTTCAGTGAGGGAGAAATGCTATTCTTAAGCATGTATACAGTCCTTTGTTCATAGTAGCCACTCAGCAAATATTAACTGTGTAAATTGAAATGTGACTGAATTGATTTAAATGTGTGGAACAAATATCCTCTATATCAAAGCCAGAATGTAATTACTTTAAGTTCCTTTAAAGATTAGAAGCCCTTCATAGAAAATTGCATTACATTAAAAAGGGGTCAAGTTCTTTGGCCCAAGAGCTGTGGAAGTTGGTCACTCTGGAGCTGGCTGAGGGATTGGCTTCCTGGGAACAACTGTGACATGGCACCCGAGGGGTCACTCCATGTACATCCTACTGAGCAGGGCACTCGGCTTCCTGTACCCAGAAAAAAGGAAACATCTCTTTTCCCAGTGAATGTCGGGGAAATCAGTTAGCTATAGAGCCATGAAATCATCCACATGCTTAAGGATTTGATGTGAAATTTAGCAGTCAATACCTTCACTTTCCTATTAAACTGTATTTTTTTTCTGATTTGGGGCCTGTTTTTGTGGTTTGAAATATTATTACAGGTCTTTGTGAAATTCTGAGTTTAAAAGAACCAGTAAAAGAGAGCCTTTTTTTGACTGTACGTGTTGCTTTATCTGGAGAGAAAACGATTATCTACTTTAGATTTATTATAGGAAAAATAAATTGTCCACCTCCTTTTGTGGCCACATGATAAGGAGAAGTTGAGTCACTCCTGTATTGGTGGAGGCTGAGACACAGAATCTGTCTTCCCCCTGCTAAAGCTTCCTTAAAAACATAGAGACAAATGAGTGTAGCCTGTCTGTGGCTGAAAATATTTCTTTTAATTTTGTTTTACCTAAAGCACCTTTTTCTGATGAAGATTTTCAGACTTTTTTTTTTCCTATCACCGACCATCAGTGTGGTATTTTAAGTGAAATGCAGGGCTCCCTTGGTTCTTATCTACTCATGGTGCTTTGGTAAATACAGTCAGGCTCCCATGCTAATGAGTACTCTTTTGGATTTGCTCCCAGGAACGCACGGAGGCTAGATTCACAGCAACTACTCCTTCGTTCATCTTTCTTCTGACAAGGTGGGGTTTCCTTAACATTTCTTGTAGTTCTGTGATGCTGCCTTCTCAGGTTGATAATACCCAGGTCCCTGGTTATGAGGAAGCTTCCTGAGAATGCCCTTATGAAAATGTTCACCTCCCCTGCTGAGATTCCTGGGCTCCCCCCTGACCATGTAAGGCCAGGAAAGGCCTGGAGAAGTGTCGCTGTCCTAACCCTGTCAAATCCTCTCCAAGGGTTTGAATGACGAATGAGACTTCTGTCTCACCCGCTGAGTTGCTGGGAACACAGGGACTTCTAGGGAAGCACACATTAAGACTAAGTGGGCATTTCTTCTTCTCCCACCTTGTTTAACTCCGGGGTAGTTGTGGTGAAATAGAGTAGATCAGGCAATAGATAGCAGAGAACTTGTGTAAGTTATTCAAACTCTGTGTGCCTCAACCTTCTCATTTGTAAACAGAGATAATAAGAGTTTATACCTTATAGACTTGAGTAGTCAATAAATGGGAGGCATCTTGTTATAAGGCAATATAGAAAGAGAGGCTTTGTCAGCAGATGAGGCAATGAAGTTATTCTCTTTCAAAGTTTTCCATTGATAAAAGAAATATTGTTTGCTTATGGCTCTAACATGCCCCCAACAAAGAATCTGAAGGACTTGAAGCCTTTATCAGCAACACCCAAGGAAGGCAGAGATACTTCTGGATGGAGCCACTAGTGACTCTCGGGGCACAGAGGCCCAAAAAGTGCCCCTCTGGGTGCTCTGTAGAGTGCAAAGAGGAAAAAAGAGTTTGGAGAAGCCAATGGGGTGGGGGTGGAGAAAAGAGAGACCACATTTGAGCACCAGAAGGACGCAATTTGCTTATGGGTAGTGGGGGAAGTGACAGAAAGCCAGCCGAGAGCTGAACAAGTGCCATTGTTCCCTCTCTGACCCCTCCCCTACATACAGTGCCACAATGCAGAGATGTGGGTTGCCCTGACCTGGCAAATACATAAGGCCTTGCCTTTTACAACATTACAGGTGAGCCAAGACAAGGAAATATGGCCCAAATGAAATAATAGATCAAAACTCCAAAAATAGAACTAAGAGATGAGAAGATAGCCAACCTATTAGATGCACAGTTCAAAGCACTAGTGATCAGGATTCTCGCAGAAATGGTTGAGTATGGTCTCAAAATAGGGGAAAAAGTGAAGGCTATGCAAAGTGAAATAAAGGAAAATATACAGGGAACCACCAGTGAAGGGAAGAAAACTGGGACTCAAGTAAATGATTTGGAGCAGAAGGAAGAAATAAATATTCAACCAGAACAGAATGAAGAAAAAAGAATTCAGAAAAAAAAAAAAATGAGGAGAGGCTTAGGAACCTCCAAGACAACTTTAAATGTCCCAACATCCAAATCATAGGGGTGCCAGAAGGAGAAGAAGAAGAGCAAGAAATTGAAAACTTATTTGAAGAAATAATGGAGGAGAACTTCCCCAAGCTGGTGAAGGAAATAGACTTCCAGGAAGTCCAGGAAGCTCAGAGAGTCCCAAAGAAGTTGGACCCAAGGAAGCACACACCAAAGCACATCATAATTACATTATCCAAGATTAAAGATAAGGAGTGAATCTTAAAAGCATCAAGAGTAAAGGAGACAGTTACCTACGAAGAAGTTCCCATAAGACTCTCAGCTGATTTCTCAAAAGGAACCTTGCAGGCAAGAAGAGGCTGGAAAGAAGTATTTGAAGTCATGAAAGGCAAGGACCTACAGCCAAGATTACTCTATCCAGCAAAGCTCTCATTTAGAAAGGAAGGGCAGATAAAGTGCTTTCCAGATAAGGTCAAGTTCAAGGAGCTCATCATCACCAAGCCCTTATTATATGAAATGTTAAAGGTACTTACCTAAGAAAAAGAAGATTGAAACTAGGAGGAGTAAAATGACAACAGAATCACAACTATCAACAACTGAAACTAAAACAAAACAAACAAACTAAGCAAACAATTAGAACAGGAACAGAATCACAGAACTGGAGATCACATGGAGGATTATCAGTGGGAAGGGGGAGGGAGGAGAATGAGGGGGGAAAGGTACAGGGAATAAGAAGCATAAATAGTAGATACAAAACAGAGTGGGGGAGGTTAAGAGTAGTATGGGAAATAGAGAAGCCAACGAACTTATGTGTACAGCCCATGGACATGAACTAAGGGGGTGGGGTGGATGCTGGTGGGAGGGAATTGAAGGGTGCAGGGGAATAAAGGGGAGAAACAATGGGACAACTGTAATAGCATAATCAATAAAATATACTTTAAAAAATTTTTTAAAATTGATTTGAACCCAGGTTTGTCTATATCTAGTGTTCTTTCTCATTCCACTCTTTCTTGTACTTGAGATGAAAATTGAAGAATGATTGTGAATTGGATGGGTGGGTGGTTCAGTGCAAGGAAGTATGGTTTAGGTTGGTGTTTAATAAGAGCAAATCCTCATTTTCTTTACTTTGGGAATTGGGCATAAGTCAGACAGGAGAGTGAAAATATTTCAGTGGCCTTCTTCCCTTGGAAACTCTCCTGATGATCTGGTGCTACAGAATTTTGCCTAGGCAGGTCTGTGGAGACAGTCCAACATGCTGCTGCAAAGTTCCAACAGCCTCTCCACGATTTTACGAACAGATGGCACCATTTGGACCACATTTCAGGACTTATGGATTTTGTCCAGGAATTTTTTTATTTCCTTTTTCTGTGTGTAATTCATACGAGCCTTGATACCTTGCCTGGTTGAAACATGTTCATTTTAAACTCTACACTCTCAGTTGGTCTCTACCTGACTAAGCCAGGGGCCAATTTAAACAAATAAATATAGTAACTTTTTATTATAGTAACTCATGCCTAATTTTTGCAAAAATAATTCAAACTAAAATTTTTGTGAGAATTTTTGAAGTCCATTTGAATGTTTATCTCTTTAATTCTGGCACTAAGGTAGTTAGAAAGGAAAGGAGAATTAGCAATGGATGGTTGCACTGCTAGTCACTTACATATATGTTTTCTTATTTTATCATCATTAGTCATCTGAGGCTCTCACCCTGGCTGGTGTGGCTCAGTGGGTTGAGTGCTGGCCTGTGGAGCAAGGGGTCACTGGTTCTTTTCCCAGTCAGGGCACATGCCAGGGTTGTAGGCCAGGCCCCCAACTGGGGACATGCAAGAGGCAACCACACATTGATGTTTCTCTCTCTCTCTTTCTCCCTCTCTCCCCTTTTTCTAAGAATAAATTTTAAAAATCTTTTTTAAATATATTTTATTGATTATGCTATTACAGTTGTCCCATTTTTCCCCCCTTTATTCCCCTGTGCCCCACACGTCCCCCTTTCCCTACCCTTTAGTTTTTGTCCATGGGTCGTACACATAAGTTCTTTGGCTTCTACATTTCCTATACTATTCTTAACCTCCCCCTGTCTGTTTTCTACCTACTGCTTATGCTACTTATTCTCTGTACTTTTTCCTCCTCTCTCCCCCTTCCTTCCCCTGTTGATATCCCTCCATACCTTATATAAATCTCTTTAACATTTCATATCATAAAGGCTGGGTAATGATGAACTCCTTGAACTTGACCTTATCTGAGAAACACTTTATCTGCCCTTCCATTCTAAATGAAAGTTTTTCTGGATAGAGTATTCTTAGCTGTAGGTCCTTGCCTTTCATGACTTGATACACTTCTTTCTAGCCCCTTCTTGACTATAAGGTCTCTTTTGAGAAATCAGCTGACAGTCTCATGGGAATTTCTTTGTAGGTAACTGTCTCCCATTCTCTTGCTGCTTCTAAGATTCTCTCCTTATTTTTAATCTTGGGTAATGTAATTATGATATGCCTTGGTGTGTTCCTCTTTGGGTCCAACTTCTTTGGGACTCTCTGAGCTTCCTGGACTTCCTGGAAGTCTATTTCCTTCACCAGCTTGGGGAAGTTCTCCTTCATTATTTCTTCAAATAAGTTTTCAATCCCTTGGTCTTCCTCTTCTCCTTCTGGCACCTCTATGATTCGGATATTGGTACATTTAACGATGTCCCAGAGATTCCTAAGCCTCTCCTCATTTTTTGGTATTCTTGTTTCTTCATTCTTTTCTGGTTGAATGGTTTTTTCTTCCTTCTGGTCCACTCCATTGATTTGAGTCCCAGTTTCCTTTTTATCCCTATTGGTTCCCTGCACATTTCCCCTCATTTCCTTTAGCATATCCTTCATTTGGTCATCTAATTGCGAGCAAATTTAAACCAATCCTGTGAGCTTCCTGATTATCAGTGTTTTGAACTGTGCATCTGATAGGTTGGCTATCTCTTCATCACTTAGTTGTATTTTTTCTGGAGCTTTGATCTGTTCTTTCATTTGGGCCATTTTTTTCTCGGAGCACCTGTTACTCTAAGGAGCGGAGCCTTAGGTGTTCACCAGGGCAGGACAGTCCATGTCTTTGTGCTGTGACGCTGTCTGTGGGGGCGGGGCCTGAGCAAACAATGGCGCTTTCTCCGCTCTCCCACTTTCCCCACTACCCACAGGCAAGTTGGGTCCTTCTGTGCTGGCTCCAGGCTGGGTGGGCGGGCTTGTGTAGTTCCAAGTCCCTGTGGGTCTCTCCCATGAACTCTCCTGTGAGGCCGGGAGTTCCTCCCACTGCCGCCTCCACCCCCACTGGTGTTTTCAATCGATGGTTTGAGGCTTTATTTCCCCGAGATGGTGGGTTGCGTGGTCTGCTCCGCTCCCCAGCTTTTTCTCCCAGTTTATCTGTGTGCAAACGAGGGACCGCTCGGCCTACCAGTCTCGGCCCCGCTGGGTCCAGGTGGGCCAGCTGCGGGTTTCGCCAAGTGCACTGGCCACAGGCCTCTCCGGGCAGCTGGAGCGTTGCTGGTACTGCTCCACAAACTGCTGTCTCGCCACGCACTCTCCGCCCAGTTCCACCCTGCTTACTGGTCTGGATGAACGTGTCTTCTTTAACTCCATGGTTGTCAGACTTCCACTCAGTTCGATTATCTGTCAGTTCTGGCTGTTTTTGTTTTTTAAATTGTTTTTCCTCTTTTGGTTGTGCGAGGAGGCACGGTGTGTCTATCTATGCCTCCATCTTGGCTGGCAGTCCTAAATTTTAAAAATCTTTAAAAAAAATGTTTTTAAAGAATTTCCTTCTGTGAATTACCAATTCATAGCTATTACTCATTTTTCTATGAAATTGCCCATCATTTTCTTGCAGATCGACAGGAATTCCTATATATTATAGATGTTTATCTGTTAAAAATATGCAATATTTTGTTATCAATATACTTTGTAAATATTTTACATCAGTCTGCCACCTTGTAGTCAACAGTTAACTTCTTATATACCACTCATTCTTGAACAAAACCTTTTATTTTAATATACTGAAAACCAACACAAATTTTTCCCCTTATGGTTTTGGAGTTTTCATTTTTAAAATCACTATTAGTTCCACCTCCAGAAGAAGGAAGTGCGAGAAGCCCTGTGGACAGGAAACAACTGTAATTGGTGAAAACTGTGGAAAAGCAACCATTTAAAATCTCCAGAAATTGTCCTGAGGGCGTATAAAAAATGAAGGAATATTTATTCAAGGAAATCTACTAAAGCTCAGTAAAAACACCATGATCTGCAGCCCTTGAGCCCTTACTGCTCACTTCTTCCTTCATTCATATCTCTTCAGCGACTGAGCTCCCATCCAGTGGCCGAAAGCAAGGCCTCTTCTCTCAGCTTCCAGGCACCAGGCAGTGTCTCACCAGGAGTGGCAGACCGCCAGCGTTTCTCCTCCTCCACTGCCCACCCCCAGCCCTAAGATGCTGAAGCTAGATTCCTGGGGAGTAGGACCATAAAATAGTGGTCTTCCTCCCTCCATCCATCCCATACCCATAGGGGCACAGGCTTGGCCCCAGGTGTGGCTGAAAATAATGGGGCCCTAACTACCCTTGCCCCAGCTTATCCACAGTGCACAGATTTCATGCTGGGAGAGGCAAACTGGGATGACCAGAGACCATCACTCCCCCCGCCCCCCCAGCCTCCAGCTCGGTAAGCAGGGCATCACTTTAAGGAGAGGTGTGTCATTGTTTCCAGTTCAACAGCAGGGTATTAGGGATTTTGCAGAGGAATAGAAGCAAAATCTCCCTTCCACTTAGAGGAACCCCTGAGATTACATTGGCCCATAAGAACAGAAGGCTCTTCCCAGAGAAAGGGATTTTATCTGAAACAGATTGTGAGAAAGTTCAACCTTAAAATCATTCTAAACAACAACAGAGACTTTGGTGGCAGGCAATTAAGAAGAGGCTGGTAGCTTCACTGCAGTATCAAGTTGAACAATAGGTCAGCTAGTTTACCCGAAAGAACAGGGGAAAGACTCAGCAAAGGTCAAAGCACACTGCAAAGACTCACTTCAAAAATTACTCTGCAAAGGGCCCCAATGTAATTGGATCAGATTGGGGAGCAAGTGAACACCCAGGCTATTGTCTAAAACAATAGATCAATCAGCCAGCGATTAGAGCAGCCTGAAAGCTCAGCATGATACCAGTGAGGCAGGTAGCTCCACAGAAGGCAGCCAAGCAAACCCTGATGAAATCACTCTCACCCCAGTGTGACACTTCCACATCCAATTGTGTCAATAAAGTACAATTCTTCGGAAAGAAATTAGCCAAGTTGTCGTGTACACTTAAAGCTGCGAAATGTTGCAGAAAGAAATTGAAGAAGACCTAAGTAAATCTTCATGGATTAAAAGAGTTAATATTTTTAAGATGACGATATTCCCCAAATTCATCTACGGATTCAATGCAATCCCTATGAAAGTTCCAACCACCTTTTGTACAGAAATTGATGAATTGATCCTAAAATTTATATAAAATGCAAGGGACCCAGAACAGCCAAAACAATCTTGGAAAAGAAAAGCCAAAACAATCTTTAGAGGGACACTATAGAAAAAGTGAAAGACACAGATTGGGAGAAAATATTTTCAAAGCACTTACCTGATTAGAGTCTGGTATCCAGAATAACAAAAAACACAACTTAACAACAAAAAGATAAATAACCTAAGTAAAAAATGGGCAAGGGATTTGAATAGACATTTCTCCAAAGGAGATATACAAATGGCCAATATAAACAAGATGTGAGATACATATATGATTTTAAATTTTCTAGGAGCTACAATAAAAATTATAAATCTCTGACCGGTGTGGTTCAGTTGGTTGGATGTCATCCCTCAAAGCAAAAGATCGCTGGTTTGATCCTCGGTCGGGCACAGGCCTGGGCTGCGGCCTGGTCCCCAGTCCTGGCGCCCGCCAGAGGCAACCGTCGATGTTTCTCTCACACATCAATGTTCCTCTCCCTCTCTTTCTCCCTTCCCCTCTCTGTAAGAATGAATAAACAAAATTTTTTTAAAAGTAAAACTAAATTGGTTAAATTAATTTCAATGATACATTTTATTTTATCTAATATATCCAAAATATAAATGTTTTGACATGTAACTAATATAATGAAAGTATACATGAGATCACTGACATTTTTGATAATAAGTCTTCACAGTCTGGCGTTTTACATGTCCAGCACATCTCTATTTGGACTACCCGCATTTCATGAATTCAGTAGCCACATGCGGCTGGCAGTGACTGCCTTAGACCGCAGAATTCCATAGCGACCTGTGCCCACCCACCCCGGTCATAACACATCACTCGGGATTGTTATTCTAGGTTTCTAGCCAGTCTTTTGCTGGACGGTGAGGCTCCTGAAGGCAGAGATTGTTGTCACCCCTGTCACATCCTTGCAACGTAGCGTGGGGCCCAGTGCACGTATGTTTGCTGAGTGCATGTGGTTAGAAGGTAAGGACGCCAGTGTTAGCCTGCGTGAGATGTTGCCCTTTGTGGTCTCCCACCCCTCAGGGTGCTCAGAAAAGCGGTGACTTCAGAGCCATCGCCTGAAAGCAATGCCGTTGTCACTTCTCTAGTTAACGTTGATATTAATCATTACCATTCTCGGTCAATATTAGTTTTCATTATGTTATTTGACACAAAATCTCCATGAGATGGGTAGAATATGTTTATTCTCCCTCATTTAAAGGTGAGGAAACTGAGGCTCAAAGATGTTAAATTACCTATTAATGTGCTGGTAAGTGTTTCACAGCAAGCTTTCTAGGGAGGGAAGTGGATGAGGAAGCCCTGACTGATAGCACTTGCCAGTTTCCACGCTGTAAATACTCCCCCCACAGCAAACTTCAAGCGACAAGCATGATGTTCCTGGAACATCGTGAAGCGATGCACGCGACCGGCCCTAGCCAAGTCCAGCGTGAGCCGACTCCAGCTCACCACTGTGCACGTGAGAAAGAGGCTTTGTGGAAAGGAGATGGGCAGCTGACCCTTCGGAGTGCCTGTTAAGTCCTGGGTTATCTGCAAGGTGCTTTTCCAGTATCATCTTACTTAATCGTGGCAATAAATGTTTGAGGCAGGTTTCATCATTCCCGTTTTAAAGCTGTGGAAAATAAGACAGGTTAGGTACCATGCCCAAGGTTGCTTGCTAGTACATGGGGTGGTATCTTGGCTAAACCAATGGCACACCCTCCCTCCCTCCCCTTTTCAACTCTCCCCTGTGTATTTGAGTTCTGTATTGCTGGCCTTTTTAAAAGTCTCATTTTTACCTGGACTGCATTTCTGGGCCAGCTCTCCCAATACCAGGGTCACATCAGCTTGGCTCACCTAAGATTCCTATAGCTACATTTCCTGCTCCAAGGAGCTTTACATGCTCTTCTAAAATATTTTAGGATTTGCTCAAAACAGAAGGCTCTCAGAGACTTCTCAAGGTGAGGAGCTCTCAAAGGGGGGCAAATAGAGTTGTGTGGTCATTCTGTCTTGGGGATATTGTTTACAGACTGAGCCCATCGTCCAAGTCAGTACGACAGGGGATATGGAATAGGACAACATCGGCAGTGTCCCTAGAATGGGAAAAGAAACCCGTCAGGATAACACATTTATATTCACTTCTTAAAATTCCTTTTCAATAACCTCAGCTACCACCAAGGGTGATTTACAAGAAAGATGTTTCGGGGGGTAAAATTAAAGACAAAACTGATAGGTAAGGGAGGCAAGGGATTTTTTAAGCAAAATTTTTGAAGCAAACTTTCATCTTCAAAACCTATGTATCAGTCTAATAGGCAATAGTTTCTTCTAGCATGGAAGGGAACAACTGGCTACTCTCTTCCCCCAGAACATACAGCAGAAGTTACCAAACTTTATCCTCTCTTTTCCCAGCGTACCAGACACAATGACACCGACTAGTTTTTGAGTGGTGCCGTACAGCATATAGTTTAAACACGTCTCTAATTCTCACAGCCCTACAAGATTGCTATTATTGTGCCTGTTTTAATCTTGGAAATAAAGGTGGGACATTTAAGTAAGTTGTACAGACCCACAGACCCTCACCTGGGAGGTGAATCTGAGTCCCCCTAACCGCCAAGCACACGGTGTCTCTGTCCCACCATCCTGAAACAAGGACCCAGACCCGAAGCTCTGCTTACGCAGCAGCCTCTCTTGGGCTCCTTTTCTGCCTTTTGTTTCTATTGCTCCATGTTTCCTTGCTTGGCTAGTCTACTTGATGCCAATCTCAGTCTGAAAGCTGGGCCAGTGGCACCTGGCATGTGGGCAGACAGATAATTATAAGACACTTTCCACCTCTCCTGTGTTCTCTTTGGTTAGGCAAACAGCAACTAATGAAGCTGGCTGACGTCAAAGTTACAGAGCTGCGGGAAGGTGTGGTGCTCTCACACCCATTTCATAGATCAGGCAAACAGAAGACTGGGGAAAAACCCAGACCTACTCAAAACAAATAGGTGGGAAGAAGAGCTTAACGCTTCGTCTAATTGCTTCATCATTAGTACCTGTTCACATAGATTGCCTTCGAGATAATGTTATTATTCTAAAACTTGATATCTAGAGACACATTTCAGGACTTTTCCAGAGGGACAAATGCTTTTTGCCCAGACCGTCCCAAACCTAGCTAGTGTGACGCAGAACTCGATTTCAGGCAGAAATAGATTACTCACCCTTGAAGGGGACTTCGGGTATGTATGTTTGCAAAGAAATCTGAAGCACGACAGCAAACTGTGGCATTAGAAAACTTATAAAGGTAGACGAAGAAACCCTTCCCAGGGAAATAAACATTCACAAAACACTCAGGAATCCACAGGGATATATACTTTCAAAGATGAAATGGTGAAAGAGCTTGCAACATAAAGAATGGTAAAGATGTAAGTTTTCCCCTTCAGCTTCCTTGGGAATATGAGATGATACATTTATTCATTGATTCAGCAAGTGTTTGTTTGTCGAGTCCCTGTTGAGTACAATAATTGTATTCCGTTGCATTCTGAGCACTCAACAGAGAACAGAACACACAGCCCCTGTCCTTATGGAGTTTATAGTCTAAGTGAGATGACAAATACTATTCAAGTCATTACAGGAAAACTACCTTTGCTGGAGAGGGCCACGCCTGACTGAACTGGGTGGGGATTATAATCATTGTAGAGAAAACCAAGAATGTTGAGAGTCACAAATCTAGAAAATCTAACTGACTTGGACTTGAACCCAAATTTTTAGATGTCTGCATCCAATGCTGTGTCGAAACATGGGAAAATCAGGTTCAATTTACATCATCTTAATTGACAGGCTGTGTGAAGGATGCAGCTAGAAAAAATGAAAGAGCTGGGTTATTAATTTGTTGTGTTGGGTCAGCACTCCAGAGCCTGCTCAGAATGGCAGAGCACAGCTGAGCTCAGTAGGTGGAGGGAACAGAACATGCCACTTAGCCTGGCAGCCAAAAACCCTGTTTGTCCTTCTCACTTCCTATCTGGTTAGGTAATTAAGTGGCGCCCATCTGCCCCTCTCCAGGCACTCAGAAAAAAACCGGTAAACAGAGTGAAAATGTGGGATGGAAACTCCACCCAGATCTGCTGCTTTTACTTTCTACTCTATCTTTATAACACAGCCCAGTGGGCCACCTAACCTTAGACCTAGCTTGACTGAGTGAGGCATTTTTATGGCATCCTACCAAGTAAAGTTAGCAATGAAAGTGGCTCAGATAATAAGCCACCTAAGCCCTAGAATATCCTTGCTCAGTGCCCTCACTCCCTAATCCAATCCTGTCTATCTTTCAGAACACAGACCAAGTATTTCCTTGTGGACTTTTCTGACGACCAAGCCCACATTGAGCTCTCTGAATTCATATCCCTTCCAATGAGTTCCAGTGAGTCTTTTACTCTGATTTTATGTTTATGAGTTGGTCAGGAAAGCAAAAGTGCTCATAATTTGGCCGTATTTGCTAAGGAGTGGATCATTAGGATCGTTATGTAAAATTAGTCTGCAACTGATCACCCTGACTGGCAGCTAGGCAACCATCCACAAACAAAGCATTAATGAAGGAGGATCTGGGAGGCACTACCAATGTACAAGGGGAGAAAACAAAATTAACAATAATGATAGGATCAGAAGAGTAAAAGAGGTTGGTTAGAATACCAAAGGATTAGGAAAGGCCCCTAACAGAATTGATGGCAACTCAACTGTTTTTTAAAAAGAGACTCTGAGTGAGTGTGTTGCTTTCATGTGGCTGCTCTAACAATTCACCACAAGCTCGGTGGCTTAAAACAATAGAAATTTATTTTCTCATAGCTCTGCAGGCAAGAGGTCTGAAGTCAAGGTGTCAGCAAGGCCACACCCCTCCAGTGGCTCTAGGCCACTGGGAATTCGTGCTTTGTCTCTGCCAGTGCGGAGTAGCTACCAGCATTCCTTGACTTGTGACCATGTTAATCATTGACTTGTCCTTGTCTACCTGCGTGTCTTCTCCATGTTTCTCTCTTTTTAAGAGTACATGTGACTGCATTTGGGGTTCACTTGGATAACACGTGGTAAGCTCCCTTTTCAATACCCTTAACTTAATCACATCTTTTGCCAGATAATAAACACAGGTTCTAGGGATTAGGACATAGACATATCTCTTGGGGCCCACCATTCAAACTATTACAGCAGCAATTTTCAACTGATGTGCCACAAGAATTTTTTAAAACATGCAATATCTGACTATTTAGTCAGGAGTACTGACCTTTTTGCCCTTAGATTATCACATTTAAAAATGACAACAGCGGCCCTGGCTAGGTAGCTCAGTTTGTCAGAGCATCCTCCCAATAGTCCAGGGTGGTGGGGTTTGGTCCACAGTCAGAGCACACATAAGAATCAACCAATGAATGCATAAATAAGTGGAACAACAAATCAATATTTCTCTCTTTCCTCTCGCTCTCTAAAATCAATAAAAGAACAACACAGTAGTAGCCATCCCATGTGAATGCTCTGTCTTGAACCACAAAAATATATAGGTTATATAATAGAGTTGCATCTTATTGTTATGCTGCATAATAAGGTTGCATCTGATTGGTTAATTCTCATTAGCAGAAATCCTTATATACAATTATAGGCACCTGACTTTTAACAAAGTCACTTTGGAGCAAAAAGGTAGATAATTATATTATTATTACTTTTTTATAAATAATAATTTTACTAAATATAAGATAAAATATATCAGTGAATATAAGAAGTTAAGAATGTGATAAGGCTCTGAATTACCTCGTTGATAATAAAAACAGGAGAGAAAAGCATGAGAAATATTGCCAGTACTAATTTCCAGAGTATCTTCCTGTTCTTTCCCCAATTGCGGTATTTCTTCTTTTATTCAGTGATTCATTCAAAACATTTATTGAACCCCAACTATATTCCAGACAGTCTTCTAGGTCCTGAAGATACAGAGGACAGCAAGACAGACAAGATCATTACCCTCATGGATTTAGAGTCTACAGTTGAGTAACCAGTACTATAACCACATTACGGTAACCAGGAACCACTTTTCTTCCAACATAACATAAATAATAAACGATTCAGGGATTCCATGTTTCCATCATCTGCTGTAAATCCCCTCATAAATGTTCTATTAATCTTGCCCATGTTTAGAGGTTTATGGTTGCAGAGTTTGCCTAATAAATTTGCTGAGCCATGTTCAGAGGCCTTCAAAGCCAAGCATACTACGCAGCCAAACTTTTAATTAGTCCTTTAAGCCATGACTAATACATTGCTTGGATAGAAATAATAAAAGCTGATCAAATATACTTATTAGGTATCAAAAGGAAATTCAGAAAGTAAAACAAAAATGGAAGGCAAAGCTCTTGGCCCCAGAGAAATGCATTGGTTAAATCATAAAGAACATATGCAAAAGAAATTCACAAATAAGTACCAACCTGGAACTCTAGATCTGATAAAAATATATACAATTAAGGAAAAGTAAAATGCAAAAGTCAACAAATGTTTACTGGGAGCTCATAATATGCCAGCTTTCGCTCTAAGTACAGAGGATAATGCAATGAACTAGGCAATGTCCCTGCCCTTGGGGCTTTATGTTACAGTGGGAGACAGAGGCAATAGACACATTAGCAAATCAACATGAGATATGATGTCAGGTGTTATAATGAAAAATAAGTTAGGGTAAAGGAATATGATTGGTTGGGGTTACTATTTTATATAAGGAAGCCAGAAAAGAAGGGAACGTGAAATACAAGACAGGAGAATATCTGGGGAAAGAGAGTTCCAAGGGAAGATACAGGCAGTAAAGCATAGTTGGCATTACAAGGACAAGGATTAATACATTGTGAACAGAGGGGAGTGAATGGGAGGATATGGTACTAGGCCAGATTTTGCAGTCTCGTAAGCCATGCTAGGGATTCCACCTGAAGGCCACAATATATCAGGAGCTGCAGTTTTCAGGCCTGGTTCCTTTGCATTACCCTTCCAGTTCTTCCCAAAGGTATGGTTTTGTCACTCCGACTAAGAATAGAAC
This sequence comes from Micronycteris hirsuta, assembly GCA_004026765.1. NCBI lineage: Eukaryota > Metazoa > Chordata > Mammalia > Chiroptera > Phyllostomidae > Micronycteris > Micronycteris hirsuta. The sequence goes on from PVJI01001075.1 coordinate 131,506, forward strand.
AGATGTCAAAAACATGGGTCAGAGTGTACCATGAATGGAGTTAATTATAGGAGCACCACTGGGGAGTTTGACTTTGAAGTGTGGATTATTGCCCTACCCCACACTCTTATCTCCAAACACCTGCACTGGGAGGCGGACATCAATCTTGCCCAGCTTTACTCCTGTTCAGAGGGTTCCTACTTCTCAGTATCCAAGTAATATTTAAGGATAGTCTCCTAATTTGTTTATTTGGGGATTTAGATTAACTTGTAAACAACAGTGATTTGATGTGTGCCATTCCTGTTTGAAAGATAGGAAAATTAAGTTTCAGAGAGGCTGGTCATCAGATCCACTGCCACCTGACAGGACTGTGGAAAACAGGTTTCAGTACATAACAGTCTGGTTCCCATCCCAGGAGCTCTAGACACTTTTCCAGGGCACTTCTGTGAGCTGCCACAGATCTAAGAATGCATCACTCAGGGAGAGGCTGACTGTTGGAATGACTGGAAATGCTAATAAAACATAAAATTCACTCAAAACCAGAGTTGAGAAAAACATGTTAGGGTCTCTTTTTATATGTGAGTTTTCACCCTATCAGACCCTACAACTCCTTTTTTATAATAAATATTTTGTATTGCCCTTTTCCCTATTCTAAAATATAATTAGCAGATGATATAACCTCCTGGTTGTTTGTAAAATAGAGATATATTCTAGAATCAATCACTATAAACAGATTTTCACATACATCAATGTCCTTGGGGACATATGCAAGTTAGGTCGGACTTTGAAAAGTTGTCATAAAACATGGGTCAGCTCTTTTTTATGAGAAAATATCCCACACAATGAGCACCCCAGACCCTTGCTCCCTCTGTCAGTAAGTAGTGCATCACTCATTATTACTTCCAAATTTCCAAAACGCCACCGAGGTGACATTACATTTTACATCAAAGTTCTTACTTTTTGAACATTAGCACATTTGATCTGTGGAAGAAAGCTGGGATATTTACCATTAGCTGTGTATAGTGTGGATCAAATGGTGCCCCCCCCCAAAAAAAAGATGTGTTAATGTCCTAATCCCTTGACCTGTGAATGTGAGCTTATTTGGAAAAGAAATATTTGCTGATGTGATTAAGTTAGAGACCTTGATTTGACGTCACGTTGGATTATATGTGCGGGTCCCTAAATCCAATGGCAAGTGTGCTTATAAGAGACGAAAGAGAGGACATGGGTAAGAGGAAAAAGCCACGTGACATCAGGCAGAGATTGTACTTACGCTGCCACAAGTCAAGGAATGAATGCCAAGAGACAAGGAAGGATTCTATCTTAGAGCTTCGGGAAGAAACACAGCCTGCTAACTCCTTGATTTTAAACTTCTGGCCTCCTGGACTGTGGAGAAAAAATTTCTGTCACTATAAGCCACAAAGTTTGTGGTAATTTGTAATAGCAACTCTAAGAAACTAATATGTTATGGGTAACTCTTTTTTGGAGATATGTCCTAAAAATAACTTCACATAGTTGAATTCTAAGACTGGACACTAAATTCACATTCTTTATTTTCCAGAAAGATCTCCTATACCAATTTAGCCGTAATTTCTCCTATAGAATTGTGTAGCAATCGGAAGTGTTGAAAAGCTCTCTCATCTCAGTTCACAGACAAGGAAACTGAGGCCCAGAATGGCAAAGGTCATGTAGCTGCTTAATGGATGAGCAGTGAGCAGAACCAAGGTCTTCTGACTTCCAGAACACAGCTCCATCCACAGCACTGGCCTGACTGCTGGTCATGTCAATACTGGGCCCTCACCCCCGTTAGCTCACAGACTGTGCTCAGAAACCCTGCTCTGTAACTTTAATGCGGGCTCACTGGGGCACGCATTCTCCTTTTGGATCTCCTTCACCAACACAGTGGTGTAAAAGTGCTATCATTGAGACTTATCACTGACGCTGGCCAGGTAGCTCAGTGGATTAGAGTGTGGTCCCCATATGCCAAGGTTGCAAGTTCAATTTCCAGTCAGGGCACATACAAGAATCAACCAATGAATGCATAAATAAGTGGGACAACAAGTCAGTGTTTCTCTCTCTCTCTCCCCCTCCCTCCCTTCTGTCTCTCTCTGTCTCTGTTTCTCTCTCTTTCTCCCTAAAATCAACTAAAAAGAAAAAACAGTTATCACTTTTATTGAATCCTTTCTGTTCTCTTTCAGTTCCTACCCCTCTTTCCAGCCTCCTCTCCCATCACTTCCTTCCTCCCACCTTGTACTCAAAGACTGCCAGACTTTTCTTTATTCCTCTAAAGTGCCACATTTATCCTTTCCTCAGAGCCTTAATGTGAACAGATTTATCGGTGCCTTTCTCAAGTGGAGGTTTCAATCAGCATGCCAGAAAAAGTGTGACAGCAACCAAGAAAAGGAAAGCAGAAGGGAGAAAACAGTAGTTCCCAGAATGACCATCATAGAGCCCTGGCTATTCAGGGTTTGTTCATATGAACTCAAGCTAGTCCTCAGACCTTCCAAAGAGATTGATACATTACTTCCCCTATTTTAAAGGTAAGAAAATTAAAACAGAAAGGTTAAATAACACACCCAGAGGAGAGAGAGCCAGGATTCATGTGCACGTGGTCCAGCCTGTTCTTGATGTACTTTAAAATTTTCCCTCAGTTCACCTGCTGCCATAGTGGGAGCAACCCATCACATTTTACATTCTAAACTCTCCCCATTAGGGGTTTTATATTCATAATATCAAATTCTCAGAATTTGTGCAAAAATGAATAGAAGTCATCCTCCTTCTACAGAGGAAGAGATTGAGGGTTTGAAATGGCTTGCTTTAAACTTCCCCACTGGTAAATGGTATAATTGACATTCCCAATCCTACTCCTTGTTGCTGCCAAGATTTTGCTGATCAAGCCAAGCACACCAATAAAGTGCTAAGGGGGAAACAGAAAATGTCTGAGAGCAGATTGGAAAGGCTGCCACCGAGGGCCGTCCTCATTCTCTTCTATGTGTGGCACTTAGGTCCCATAACCAGGAACAGAGCATGCCATGTAGACAGTGTGGGTGGGAGGAGCAAATAAAAACTCAAATACACTGTGACCCCTTTACATAATCACCTGTGCAACATAAGACAAAACTTCCACACTTTTGATTTAGCCTTTGAAGTCTGGGTGTCCCCTTTACTAAAGCCAGAACTGTGGAGGAGGCTGTCAGATTGATGGTGGTGATAACAATGGTGATGATGATGATGACGACGATGATAACAATGATACCAACAACGTTAAGAATCTCATTTGGAAAAATCTTTCACACTTAACCCATTGCCACGAAGCTCTCTGATTTGTAGAATTGGAAGATGAAAGATTAAATGGGAAGAAATTAATCCAGTGTTAGTTCTATTGAGTTTCTCCATCAACTTGAACCTCCAAAAGGCACTTGTCTATATTATGTAGGTAATGAAAAGCTAAAGAATGTCATTAGAGAACTGATTAAGACTATGCTCTTTAAGGATTATTCTGAAGTCAGTATAGTTCAAAGGAATCACAAGGGTGCCATAAACTTTGGTAACTTCCTGCAAAGACTCCCAAATTAATCTTCCTTAAGCACAGATCTGAAAAAAGTGGTATTCATTGAAAATGTGAAGGTCATCAGGGGGAGAATGTAGAGGGAGTTGAGCAAAGGGCTGAGACAAGAACTGCCCTTAAAGGGTTGGAGGGATAAGAGCCATGTGGGATGAGAAACAGGAAAGTCCAGGCTCATAGATTCCCAAGGGTGTGAAGAATTTTCGAGAAGGAGACTATGGTCAATACATGGAATTCAGATTCTTCAGGAATGTGGAGGCTTTATTTAGAAGTTGGGAGGTGACAAAGTTGGAAAGAAGGTGATGACCTGACATCCTGTATTTCAAGGGAAAGAAGATTATAGAGTGAGAATGTAGAAGTTAGTGAGACAATAATCTGGAAATAGCACTGACGAATAGCAAAAATAGGAACTCTTTTCTGGATTCAGAGGTTTAAGTTAAACAAAGAAACAGCAACTGCTTGAGGGGGTTATAACAAAGAACAGCTCTGGCTGGTGTGGCTCAGTGGATTGAGTGCCAGCCTGCGAAGAGGCAAACAATGTATGTTTTCCTCTTCCTCTCTTTCTCCCTCCCTTCCCCTCTCTCCAAAAATAAATAAAATCCATTGAAAAAAAGACAGAAGAAATAAGGTTTCAAATAACAAAGAAATAGTAGGATAGCAGCAGAGATTGATCAGATCAAAGTATGAAGGATTTATTGAGAGTAGTATTAGGATCGCAGAGATTACAAAGCAAACAACTGGCATTCACTCAGTAAGTGACCTTTGAGTCAAATCAACCTAACCTTATTGTATGTCCATCAGTTAATATCTGCCAGCACATGTGTGAATATATGAATATCAGGTCTGTTTCTTTATATCAAAGTTAATTTAATGTTTCAAGTCATCTTCAACTATCTAATCGTTTCCCAAACTTCAGGCATTTTCGTGTCACCAGTATAGATTATTATGCAATTGACTTCTATAGATACTACAGATTACATACTGTTATTATAAAATGTACAATGCACATTGTTATACAAATTATAATACATATAATAAATAAGTTATCTACATAAGTTATGAACTGTACATTATCATACATTTACAACATACATTGTTGCCTATAATTGTTATATACAATTTACCTCTACATGTGTTTTAAGCTATATAGTATTATTATTTTGTTTTAAACAGTCTCTTTTAAAGAAATTTTAAAATGAGAACAAATAGTTATATTTAGTTACATATTTATAATTTCTAAATTCCCTCATTTCAACTCCTCAGAGAAGGAGAAGAAAGGAAATAATGCCATGGCTAGTGTGGCTCAGTGGATTGAGTACTGGGCTGCAAACCAAGGGATCGCCGGTTCAATTCCCAGTCAGGGCACATACTCAGGTTGCAAGCTGGGTCCCCAGTGGGGCAGGGGGTGTGCATGAGAGGCAACCGTGCATTGATGTTTCTCTCCCTCTCCTTCTCCCTCCCTTCCCTTCTCTGAAAAGAAATAAATAGCCCTGGCTGGTGTGGCTCAGTGGATTGGGGTGCCGGCCAGCAAACCAAAGGGTCTCTGGTTTGATTCCCAGTCAGGGCACATGCCTGGGTTATGGGCCAGGTCCCAGTTGGGGGTGTGTGAGTGGCAACAACACATTGATGTTTCTTTCCCTCCCTTGCTCCTTCTTTTCCCCTCTCTCTATAAATACATAAATAAAATCTTGAAACCCCCCCATCCTAAATAAATAAAAGAAAAAGAAAGAAAGAAAATCTCTAAAAACAAAAAATGTCATTTCCAATTTTATTTTTTAAAAAAGAAAGGAAATAAAAAAGATAAGACTGAAATCAATGAAACAAAACAGAAGAACAGTGGGAAAAAATCAATGAGACAAAAAGGTAGCTCTTTGGAAAGTTCAATAAAATTAATAAACTTCAAGCTTAATGATGAATAAAAGAGAAGAGGTAAATTATTAGTATCAAGAAAATGTGAGGGGATATAGTGACAGATTCTACAGATTTTAAAAGGATAATAAAGAGAATGCAACTTGATGGGAATAAATTTTTCAGTTCTGATAAAATAGACAAATTTCTTGGAAGATACAAACTGCTAAAGCTCACTCAAGAAGAAATATATTATCTGAATAGCCATATGTAAAAGATACTGTATTTGCAATGAAAAACTTCCCTACATTTTTTACCAACAAAGATATGCAGATGGAAAATAAGCATAGGAAAAGGTATTCCCCATCATATGTCATCAACAAAATGTAAATTAAAATAGTGAGATACCACTATACACCTACTAGAATAGCCAAAATCCAGAGTTCTGATAATTCTTTATTTTTTAGGTTTTATTTATTTATTTTTAGAGAGGGGGAGAGAGGGAGAAAGAGACGGAGAAAATCAATGTGTGGTTGCCTCTCACATGCTCCCTATTGGGGACCTGGCCTGTAACCCAGGCATGTGTCCTAGTCTGGGAATTGAACCTGTGGCCGTTTGGTTCACAGGCCAGCACTCAATCTGCTGAGCCACACCAGCCAGGGCCAGAGTGCTGATAATTCAAAATGCTGGCGAAGATGTGGGGCAACAGGGACTTTCATTTGTTCCTGGTGGAAATGCAAGATGGTACAGTCCCTTTGGGAAACAGTTTGGCAGTTTATTACAAAAACAAGTACTCTTGTCATATGTTTCAGCAATTGTACCTCTTGGTAAGTTACCCAAAGGAGTTGAAAAGTTATGTTCACACAAAATCCTGCACACGAATGTTTATAGCAGTTTTATTTATAGTTGTCAAAGCTTGGAAGCAACCAAGATGTCCTTCAGTAGGTGAATGGATAATAAATAATGATATATCCAGACAAGGAAATATTATTCAGCACTAAAAACAAATGAATTTTCAAGCTATAAGAAGACATATAGGGACTTCTGGCCAAGATGGAGGTGTAGGTAGACACACTTGTGCCTCCTCACACAACCAAAAGAGGGACAACAAAAATTTAAAAACAAAAAACCAGAACTGACAGAATTTCGAACTGTGTGGAAGTCTGACAACCAAGGAGTTAAAGAAGACATGTTCATCCAGACCGGTAGGAAGGGCAGAGCCAGGCGAGGGCTCGCAGCAAGGCAGTGATTTGTGGGTGATTTGTGGAGCGGGGCGGGCAATGCTGCAGCTGGCCTGCGAGACCTGTGGCTGTTGGACCTGGACCCAGCAGGGTCCAGGCTGGTGGAGTGGACAGTCCTGCATTCACACTCAGATAAACCAGGAGAAAAAGCTGGGGAGCAAAACAGACCGCACAGCCCAGGGTCCCATTGTGAGAAAATAAAGCATCAAACCACCAATTAAAAACACTGGTGGGGGTTGAGGCAGCAGCGGGAGGAACTCCCAGCCTGACAGGGGAGTTCGTTGGAGAGACCCACAGGGTCCTAGAATGTACACAAGCCCACCCAATTGAGAATCAGCACAGAAGGGCCCAATTTGCTTGTGGGTAGTGGGGCAAGTGACTGAAATCCAGCAGAGACTGGAGCAAGTGCCATTGTTCCCTCTCAGACCCCTTTCCTGACAGACAGCATCACAATGCAACATCGTGGGTTGCCTGCCCTGGTGAACACCTAAGGCTCCACCCCTTAAAGTAACAGGAGCACTGAGGAAAAAAAAAAAAAAACAGCCCGAATGAAAGAGCAGATCAAAACTCCAGAAAAAATACAACTAAGCCACAAAGAGACAGCCAACCTATCAGATGCACAATTCAAAACACTGGTAATCAGGATGCTCACAGAATTGGTTGAATTTGGTCACAAATTAGATGAAAGAATGAAGGCTACACTAAGTGAAATGAGGGGAAATGTACAGGGAACCAATAGTGATGGGAATGGAACTGGGACTCAAATCAACAATGTAGACCAGAAGGAAGAAAAAAATTCAGATAAGGTCAAGTTCAAGGAGTTCATCATCACCCAATCTTTATTATATGAAATGTTAAAGGGATTTATATAAGACATGGAGGGATATCAACAGAGGAAGGGGAGAGAGGGGAAAAGGTAACAGAGAATAAGTAGCATAAATGGTAGGTAGAAAACAGACAGGGGAAGGTTAAGAATAGTATAGGAAATGTAAAAGCCAAAGAACTTATGTGTATGACTCATGGACAAAAACTAAAGGGCAGGGAAGCGGGGGGTGTGGGGGGCAGAGAGGAATAAAGGGGAGAAAATGGGACAACTGTAATAGCAAAATCAATAAAATATATTTTAAAAAGATTCTAAAAACTAACAGAAGAGTGAATTTTTAAGAATTTTATTCAGTAACAATTTTGTGTCTCCTTTGTGATAAATTATAAATAAGTCTACCAGTAAGTGCTGAAGCCTAGATTTAAGCTCAAGCCTGTCTGATACCCTTATTCATGCCCTTTGAAGCAGTTACTTAAGCTCATCTATGCCCTTTCTATTCCATATTTGATACTTTATAAAATTCCCACATTCACTTGACAATAAATCTGCCTCACCCCCCGAAGTGAGAAGTAATTGTTCTTCAGAGCAAACTCCACTCATTTCCATTGGCCACTGCAGAGGAGGCCAGAGGCAGTAGACACGTTGGCAGTAGATGTCCAGCTATCGGCCTGGGGGCTCTGTCCCATTGATTTCATGGCACTGGGACAATGGACACTTGTGCATGTTCTTCCTCACAGCCAGACATCAAAGTCACTACTGTCCCTCTGGATTCCAGCCATCCACCTGAATTAAAGTAAAAGAATTTGCTAGAATAACAGGAAAAGAGGAAAGGTATCTACCGGGGGAGTATAACATGCCATCGTTGTCATGTTTTTAGGTGGTCAGTTAATGCTAGAAAGGATATTTTCTCTTGAGCTATGTGGCTTATACTGAAGGTCCCTTGACACCAGGAAAACTGTCACGGTCTGGTTAAGCTCCTGGAGAAAGATGGAATCTTTTGCCATGGACATGATTTGCTTAAGTTGGAAATTTTGGTATAAATAAAACAAAGACAGAGCTGTCTATAAAAAGAGCTAACTCCATCAAGTATTACTAAACTATACTAAGTCTGTTGACCAAGGTTTAAGAATAGAAACAAATATTTGGTCTTTTATTCACTCATTCTTACTAAATTTTTATGGTCCTAAATCATTTTGCCCTGGTTCTCTTTTCTCCTCATGTTCCAAGAGAAACCCTTAGTCCTTTCTTTGCACTCATTTGACTCTATTCTCAGATGTATGTCTGCTCATCCTTCAACTCTGTGGAAACTGGGGAGCAAAGACCCATATCCTATGGAGCCATGGCAACAAGCCAGACTGACAGGAGAACTCAAGAGTTAAAGATTTTAGCTTCAGTTATAGTTAATAAGCGTAAGTGATGAATGTATGTGGAAAGCTGTTATTCCAGGAACTTGAATGCATGACTAAGTGACTCCAGGTCACCAAGCAATTTAACATTTGCGCCCCAAGGGGTCTGGATATGGTATCTGAGCCATTGTGCTCCAGGGAGGGAAGTCCATGACTCAGATAAAGAATTGTTGATCAGCAGATAAAGAAATACTAGGAAAATTGCCCCTGGACTGCAACTCTTATCTGATTAACCTTTTTCCAAACCCTTACCTAAAAAAGGTCAGCTTGAGATTGAAACTGGAAAAGTCCGGTTTCCTGCTGCCTGTCACTACCAGAACCAATCAGTAGAGACATGGATTAAACTCTATGGGTGCTTTATTCAGATGGCCAGCAAGCTGAGAAGACAGCAGGTTATATGCCCTCAAAAACCATCTTAACATTTCATTTCAAGCTGGCCTTTTTATAAGGAGAAAGGTTGGGAGAGGGGTTTGGAAAAAGGTTAACTGGATAGAAAGGTAAAAAGCAGTTTGGAAAAACAGTTAATTTGATAAGAGTTGTACTCTCCTTGCAATTTTTCTAGTACTTCTTCATCTGTTTATCAACAATTTTTTATCTGCATCATGGGTGTTTTCTCCCTGGAACATAAGAATAGCTCAGGTACCATCTCCATCACTTGCAGACCCCTTGGGGCACAAAGGTTGAATTGCTTATGCCCCAATTGGGGCCTCCTGGATTCACATAGGTCATGCATTCCAGTTCCTGGAATAACAGCTTTCCATATACTATAGTCACTTAAGCCTATCAACTAAAGCTAAAATATTTAACTCTTCAGCTCCCCTATCAAGATGAGACTTCAGACAGTTTTTGAGGGTGCATAACCTGCCCTCTTCTCAGACTGCCGGCATCTGAATAAAGTACCCATAAAGATTCAATCCTTGTCTCTGCTTATTGGTTCTGATAGAGACAGGCAGCACAAACACCGGCTTTTCCAGTTTCAAGAACTCAGCCTCTCCCTCCCTTAGCTGGTAGGGGACTTGCTGGGACAAAGACATTGCCTCTTCATGTGCCTCTGTCATCGCCTTTTCTTGGTTTTCCTTTTAATGACAGAAGCTTAAGAGCTAATGGGCACGAGGAGCCCTCCAAAACAGCAGTATGAAATGTATTAGGTATCTTCCCTCATCAAGACTTCCTGACCATGTGGCACTTTCGGGAGAACCAAATGATCTCCCTTGCCTAGATTTCTGGGTGCCATGAAGAGTTTATTGGTCATGTAAATACTGTATTTTCTTTTGCTGACAAGATTGGGCCTAGCAACCTGCTTTCACACATCAACAGATACAGTTACTGTTTTAGACAGCCTGTGTCCAGGCACAAACTCAAGCTATTACGGGGACAGACTCTTAGAAGATAATTGAAGGAAAGTTTAACAAGGTGTCCTTTTAAAATAGTAATTGTAACAGAGATGTCAGGGGTTTCTCTTTGCTGTCAAGTATTTCCTTAGTAAATTGCCCTGAATTGTAAATCTGCATGCATATGCAAGAACTAAGTACTATTTCTACAGATCTCCTGAGTTTATTGAACCACCATTCACCCATGTGTGCTGCCAGGTCACAGAATGTCTAGTCCTTTAGCAGTTTCTACACAAATGACCTTCCTGCCCAACCATTTAGTGACTCCAGAAACTACTAGTGAGGCCACATTATGAACTGGTCATCTATTATTTCACAGGCCATTCCTTCACCACCCATTCTCCCTACATCTCCTGCCCTGGAGCAAGAGACACACTTTCCCCTTGTTATCCACAGAATAGTTCTCCTTTATGCAGATCCTGGAAGTTCATCTGCTCTTAGGGAGTGGCTTTGACCAAACAAGTTCTGAACAGTGACAGATCTCACCCTCTAAGGAAACATGTACCAGCTGCTAGGAAAATAAATATCCTCCAACTCACTGTAAAAAGTGGAGAGGTTCCATGATGAGAGTGTCTGGGCATCTCCATGTGAAATGTAGCCATAAAGCTCCTTTGTATAAGACTGCATTACATAGATACAGGGTGTGTCCTTTCGGGGGCTGTAAAACATTGCATTAGATATACAAATATACCTCTAGGAGTATTTAAACATGTTTTCAGAAAAGACCTGGCTGTTGAGACATCGGTGCCAATTATCGTAGCTGTCCCTTTGGGAAAAGGGGAGGAGAGGCTGAGAAAGGGCACCAGAAGAGAAAGGGTCAATTATGGAAGGTCTAAAAAAGAATAACATAGTTTTTTAATTTATTGATTTGAGAGAGAGAGAAACATCTATTTGTTTTTCCACTTATTTATGCATTCATTGGCATATTGGAAAAAAACACTCTAACCAACTGAGCTACCAAACAGGGCTGCAAGAGAGTAATACAGAATTACCTGAAAATTGGACTCTCCACATAAAGGACAGGCAGTGATGGGGCAGCTCAGTAAGGGGTGACTATATTAGCCAGGACTTTTTAGGTCACAAGAGACAGACACCCAACTTAAACTAGTTTAAGAAGGGAAATAAAAAGGGCATATATTGGCTCACTTGTTTGGGAGGGATACTGGGGCAATCCATACGACTGAAAAGTAAGTTGCAGAAACTGGTCCGCAGGAAAGGGGGTACTCCCTGACACTCATTCTTTCTCCCTCCACCATCCATCACTCATCCTTGCGTTTCTCCTTGGTTTCATCCTAGACAGGTTTGCTTCACATAATAGAGAAGAGAGCTTAGGAAGTCTTAACCTCAGTCCCATGCCCAAAGCAGACTTCTTTTGCATATCCCTTTTATGAATTCAAATAAGGCCCTGATGGATCTCGCTTGCGTCATACAACCACTGCATATGGAAGTAATGGAGCTCACCTCCTGGTGAAACAAGGGAAAAAAGGAACAGTTACCCAAAGAAAATGAGCACCATAACCTGATGAAGGATGATAAGAAAATATAACACGCAGACAAAGCAGTCAATAGCTATGACCAACGTCCCCAGGTGCCATGGGTGGCCTGTGAGCAGGGGGCACCAGGAAGATGTGCGGAAGGAAGTGAGGAAAGGAGCGATGTGCCAAAACCTCTGTGGAAGTCACAGCTCTCCTTGGCCAGATGACAACAGCAGAAAATCCGAAGAGTCGATCAAGCCTCTTTTGCATTGCCATGCAGAAGTATTCTTAGAGTCGTTACCCGATAAAGTTTTGAGCAGTCAAAGCTGGAGTGGAACGTTTATCCTGGGAAACAAATGCTGTGTAAAGGCTGGAGACTCAGCCTAGAAACCTCTCTTTTGAAGTCCAAACGATCCAGGGACGTTTACAGCTCCCTCTACTGTGGCCGTGCGGCCAGGGGCAGCTTGAATTCAGAGGAAGGACTGGCACGTATAAGACGAGGCCATTTCCCAGACCAGTGGCTGCCTCCTGCCGTTTGCAGGGCAAAGGGCGAGGCAGGAGAACAACCTAGCATCCCACCAGCTCCCCAGTCTCTGCAGTAGCTACAGCTTAGAACTAACGGCAGTCCAGAAATTCCACTTTGTCTTAATTTTGACTTGTCCAGATGTTGAAATTTAGGCTTTACAAATAATACTGAACACTTCTAATAACAGCAAGCAATGATTAAAAGGCAGATGATATGGGACAGAAGACAACTTAAGATACCAAAGAGAGGGATAAGCAAATTATAGAACCTGAAAGAAAAACGTCACTTAGACTAGAAGGATGTGGTAACTCAGTTCATTGTGGCATCTTTCAACTGCCTCAATAACAAGTTTTTATCAATCAATAAAGCAATTATTTCAATCATACCATAGATGGATAGCTCTCTTTTTTGCTTTTTTTATGATTCTTCTAACCTAAATCATTCCAAGATAAAATTGCAAGAGAATATGCTGGTTCCAAGAATCTTGTGGAAAGTCTCTAGAGACATATTGGGTTGGGAGGGATGAATATTGAAAGTGAGGACAACAAACACTTTGGCAGAGTCCCAGGAGATCTAAGTGCATGAAGTAAGCCTTGTGATGTTTAGGCAGTGCAATGGCCAATATAAATAAATTATCTGTAAGACAGTAACTTGAAAAAAATACAAAAGGTAACAAGAAAATAAAAGAAATTATTTTTATCCAAATGTTTCTTAGTCATTGAGAGGGAGGAGGAATAGATTAATAGATTGGAGGCTTTTAAGAGACTTAGTAACAATTTAAGTACAATGCTTTAAATTTCTGAGATTTCTGAATTTTCACCACAGTAAGTCTGTGATTATAAAATTCATGTTGATTATTTGTCTGACATTTGAGTTAAAATACACACACACATTTTCAAACTAGGTCTTTTTTGCATCTCCTCTTGAGAAGACTTACTGAATGGAAAACAACATTAATTATTGGGTTACTTTACCCAAGCACTGGAAGTCATGCAAATGCTTTGTTTTTTGGTGCAGACAGTATTTCTGGAGTCATGCCCTCAACTTCGGATGCAGTGAATGGCATCAGGCTGTTCCATACCCAAAATCTCAAACGCAGCCTAGCTGGCAGAATCAAATGAGCTGACTGCCTCTGACAGCAACACCAGGAACTGAGAAACACAGTAACAATCTCACTTTTAAATCAGAGATATGGTATCTATGATTTTCAAGTGGAATCATTGCCATGTTTCACAATTTGGGAAAGGAGAGGGAGGGTAGGAATTTGAGTGCAGGAAAATGAGTATCCAAAGAAATTAAGATCACATTAACTTTGGTTCCAAAGGAGTACAGGCCAAACGAAGTTTTATTCCTTCCTTCCTTCTTTCCTTCCTCTTAACAATTCCTTGTTTGTAAACTTCAAGCAATCTTTAATTTTTTTCATGTCAAGTACCAAGAAATTTCCCATCTTTGAAACCTAGAACAATTAATCAATTTGAGGGAAGAACAGAATTCAGTTTATTTCAAAGCCATCTGGAAAATAAGCAATGTCCCGCATGGCTATATAGACTGCTTTATGAGGAAAGTAAATGTGGTAACTTAGTGGCTTTTTATTAAAAAGTGAGTGTATCCATTTAAAAAATATTATCCTAATATCTCAAGAAACCATTAAGAAAAAGAAATAAGGCTTGCCTGAGTTGAATGTCAGGAACACAAAAGCTACATGTATTCTTCGTCTCTGGGATCGGTCCATGTGGCACATGACGGGGGCATGTATATATTTTTGTCCCTATAATGTAGTTGCCTGGTTAGAAGTACAATTTCATTCCAGATCTACGGAGCTGAAGCCTCTGGCAAAGCGAACCTCAATTTTTGTTCTTACTTAGCAATGGGAAGACCAATCACAGGAGCTGTCCCTGGGTTTTAAAGTGTCAGATGCCCATTGTGATACAGAAAGAGCTACTCTATAAAGGACACACGGACAAAGCCAAACGCGGGTAGGATCCTGGGTGGGAGGTGGGGATGCCTGGGGTGGAGGGAGTGGCAGGGGCGAAAAGGAGACAACTGTACTTGAACAACAGTAAGAAAAAAATAAAAATAAAAATAAAATAAAATAATAAATAAATAAAATAAAAATTCCACCGTCTTTAATCCTTGTTACAAAGTCTATTTGTATCATACACATCATTGTGGAAACTGGCAGCTTAATTTTATGAACTTCAAGGTTAACTACGATAGATTTGTCTATTCTTGGCAAAATGCTATTTCTTAGTTTAAGGGAGTGTTTTCTAGTTGGCTTTATCTTGTTTCTGTACAATTTTGACAAAAAATTCAGGGGACAATTGTCAGATGTTACATTTATCAGAATCGTTTAAGAATAGAGAACGTGTATACATATAAACTCCTAGGGTGTCTCTTTAAGTGGATAAATGATATTAATATGTATACAAGCTCTTCTAAGTGAACTGTCAAATATGATACTGAGAAACAGCATTCTACCAATAAGTAGTCTTCCTTACCTGTTTCTTCTCTTACCCCCTTTCACTATCTTCTCAACCTAGTAGCTAGAATAATGCTGTTAAAGTAGAAGGCAAACCCTCCCATTGGTGTTCGCCTGCACTATAACGATAGTAATGCTTTAAAAAAAAAAATAAAACAGGATGGGGGACTAGAGAGTGATGGGAGGTGTCATTTCAGAGAGCATAGTCACAGAAGGCCTCTCTGAATAGAAGACATTGGAACAGTGTGTAAACCAAGTCAGGGAATGAGATGTAGATATATCAGGGGCAGAAAGAAAGTCAAGATTCAAATGTACAGCAGATCAATACCACAATTTCAATAGCCTATTCATAGAAAGGTACTTCTATATGGACGAACATTAGTTAATTTCATTCTTTAGACAGCCATACCATTGTATTCTTTGTATCTGCCCATAAAAAATTTATTAAACGAAAAATTTCTATATAACAGATGTTATTGACTCTCATCTCCCTCAGAATAAATATCAACATTTTCCAAAGGCCTAGACGTCCTCCCACTCTGTCCTGCCTCCATCCTACTCATCCCCTTTCCCTGTTCCCTCTCTGGCCCTGTTTCCTACTGCTCTGCCCCTCCCTCACTCAACTCAGCCACTCTGGCCTCCTCAGTGTTCTTGGAATATTCCATGATACTCCAGCTTCAGGACATTGCACTTGCATTTTTATTTGTCCAGAATAGCCTTCCCTGAATGGATTTCAGGACTCACTCCCTCACCTCTTCCTGGTCTTGACTCCAATGTTGCCTGCCCAGAAGTCCTTTCCTGGCTAACCTTTCTAAAATTGCAGCCCCACCTGTCACACCAATTCCTTATCCCTCCTCCATGCCTTATTTTCCCCCATAGAACATAACATCATCTAGCATATTGTAGTCTGTAGTCATATCTAATTTCTTGTCTCTCCATGACTTTGGGGATTTTTTGAGGGGTTGGTTGTTTTGGGGGGAACGACAGGGGGTTCTATTGTTGTTTTCTCACTGTTGTATCACTAGCACCTAGGACAGAACCAGACAATATGGTAGGCACTCAATAAATCCTGGTTGAATGAATGAATGAGTGACAACTGTACTCAACAGAATGATCAGTGTCTTCCTTCCTACCTTCCTTCTTTTTTTTTTTTAACAACACTTAGCATTTCAGTGTGTCTCTCCAGAGTTGTAGAGACTTGAAGGCGGTTTTTCCAACCACAAGCATTCAAAGTGACGTAAGAGTTAACCCCAGGCTTAGTCTAGGACAGATCAAAAGCACTGTGCATTTGCCAGGATCTGGGAAGCTTACAGGTTAGGATGGTAAGCCAGCCAAATATTCCAAGGAAAGCCAAGGTAAGAATAGACAAAGCTCTTGTGCAGGGAGGTGCCAAGATGAAGGGCTATCTAAGTCTCATTAAGGAGAAATCACCTCCAGCTCCTCTATGAAGACTTGTTGGAGGATGGATGGTCAGGCCTCTCTTGTGTTGGCTTCTGACAGGGCTGGTCTTCGAGACTCCCATCCAAGAATGCCCAGTATAGGAGGTTCATACCTGCTCTTTTCCTCCTTCTCCATACTTTACATCCACTGTCCTCTCCACTCTGCTCCACTCAAAGAACTTGTTGCTGCCCCTCCAGTGAAAGGGTAGATAGAATCTCTAAGTCTTCATTGGAATGTGGGCAGGACAGACCCTGGTAAACTTTATGGCTTCCCACAACCAGAGGGGAAGTTGGCCCCACCCAGCTTTGAGAATCTTCACTCCTTTGTTACCACATTGGGCATATCACACACTCGTTGGTATTCAGTAAATGCTGCCTTATGAATTACTGCTCTATTATCGATGTCTGTGGTTGATATAGAAACTTTACTCCCTAGTCCTCTGCAAAACTGTGGGCATTACACCTTGTTGGTAATTAGATTATGCCCAGGGACCTGGATAAAACTTCATGTTTCAGAATCCTAAGCATAAAAATCCATAATTGGTTGTCTCCTTAAGAACAAAGAGAACAATGGCTTGTCTACCCCAAGCAGAATATGCTAGAGGAACACAAGGGCTTGTTGCTGTAGGGAAATGAGATTTTTTGATGAGCTGGGAAAATCTGGAGGTACGGCTCGTTGGAGTAAACTCTATGAATATAAAAAAGAAGCTGGGAATGAGCCTAATCAATGCTCATACAAATGCATTCTGAAACCAATGTTGGCTCTCTCGGGACACTGGGGAAGTTTGAAGTTAATCACCTGTGACACTCAGCCTTTCCTTGGGACACGGTTTTAAAAAACTGACCTTATTTCGGAGCTGAGTGGATGCCAAAATTGAATTTCTGCTCAGTTGGAACCAAATTCATTTCTAGCCATCTCTCAAGTGAGCTGGCAAAACTTGCTTTGAATTCTTTGTCCTACTTATGCAGAAGTTACTTGGGGTCACGTTGAAGTCCCTCTCCCTCGGGCTGGGAAGCGTGAGGGGAGCAGTGTGTGGCATGCAGATCCCATATTCACCTCTCTGTCCATGTGGCTGCTCTGCTTTCCACTTCCCTTGAAGGCCTGTCTGTGGACTATGGTGAATAAGTCTGCATTTGGGTTCACTTCAATTCCACAAGTATTGTTAAATCATCATCATAGGCTGGGTACTCTGTTCAATGCTGGGGTGGCAGGTTTGCAGGAGGAAGAATAATACGGTTTAAAGAGAGTGTGTGTGTTGGCGCTGGCTGGGTAGCCCAGTTGGTTGAAGTGCCGTCCCCATACTCCAAGGTTGCGCATTCAGTCACCGTCAGGGCGCATACAAGAATCAACCAATGAATAAATAGGGGGGCAACAAACCGATGCTTCAATATGTTTCTCTCTCTCTAAAATCAGTAAATGAAAAAAATTAAAGAGAGTGTGTGATAGAGGAAAGAATTCAGGCTCTAGGATCAGACTCTATCTCCTAACCCTGGCTGTCCTACCTACCAGCAGGGAGAACTTGGGCAAGTTACATACACACTATGAGCCTCTGTCCCCTCAACTGTGAAATTGGGGTCATATCGCAAATTTAAGAAAATTGTATCTGTAAACAAATTAAAAATCGTATATATTTCTATAATAGCATAACATGTAATAATAAAAAAAAGAGGGGGAAAGTACATCACAACTCCGGCCTAGAGCCGTGTCCCCACCACCTGTCACCCATGCCTCGGCGCTTGCCTAGTTAGAAAGGCAGGGTGTTTGGTTGTCTCTGTGTGAGCATGCCTGATTTAGATGCCATTGCATTCCAGTCCAGATCGCATGTGATCAACATATAAATTAAAGGCTGTTTGAATCTGAGATGAGATGCAACTTGTGAATTTTCTACCTGAAGAAGCAGTGTCATTGCTACTCTATCTAGTAAATAACCAAAAAAAAGCTTTTGCCCCTCCCTCATATAAAATCAAAAAGAGAAAATCATGCCCAAAATTTGACTAAGAAATAGACTGATTTATTAATAAAATTGCTCCCAGGAGCACTCTGGTCAGTGTGGCTCAGATGGTTGGAGTGTCATTCCATGGACTGAAAGGTCGCGGGTTCGATTCCCAGTCAGGGCACATGCCTGAGATGCAGGTTCAGTCCACAGGTATCTCACCTGGATGCTTCTCTCCCTCTCTCTCCCCTTCCCTTCCCCTCTTTCTGAGATCAATGAGCATGTCCTCAAGTGAGGATTAAAAAAATTGCTCCCAGTAGTTATAATATGTACATGTAATACATATATAATAATGTATATGTATGTATATGTAATAATGTCTATGTGTGTGTAATGGCATACTAATATAGCAACCGTCATCGATGGCCAATACAGTTAACTTCTAGAGTATAACGTTTTGCACATGTGAGGTCTTTTAAGGTCAGTGATCTTCTAAATATAAAAACAGAATATTTGAAACCCCACCTATGGTTGTTCTGAGCTGCAGGAAACAGGTGACATGTGAGTGAAACTGAGATATTTAAGGCATAGACTTTTCTCCATAAGTGAGCATTTCTGGTTTTCTGACTTGAAGATGTAGATATTTTCAACCTTTTAATTCTAGGCTACCTTACGCCTGTCTCCTATGGTGGAGCACACACCCTGTGAATAAGGCCTGCTTGATCCAAGAAAAACAGTCTTTGACAGGCCACTTCCTTGTGTCTCACCTGGTGCAAACCAGTTAGTCTCTCTTTGCCTGCCTTCAACACACTGAAATGTGCACAAATGGTCATTTTATTTCTAAAATGTCCATAAAAAATAATCCTATCTTAATTTGATACCAGTTTCTCTTTTAAAACCAGTTTCTGGCCAATGAAATACTTGAGTCAAACAACCGTGTAATCAAATTCTTCCCATATCCTGCAACATAGTTTGATGACTTTAATTAATGATCATTTTTTAACTACTTCTCCCACCCCCAAGCATTTATGATGCCAAGATTTCAGAGAGAAATTGACCCTTCCAGCAGCTTTGGCAGACCACACATTTTTTTCCGTTCCAAGGTGAGCTTATGTTGGCTATATTTTCATAGCATCACTGATATAATGTTCCTTTTCCCAGGAAGTAGATTAATTGAAGATGGAGAGAGTGTGGGAGTTTAACAGGAAAAATGTTCTCTTTTTATACAACTATTGAGTAATTTGGAAAACACTGTAGAAATCATCTAGATCTCCGTAAAATGAGGGGGCTGAACTGAATTTCTTTTCTGCCTCCCCAGCTTTAGCATTCTATGAGTCTATCTCTCACTTGACTTGGAATTCCAGGAGAGCAGCGCCAGGACTTAAACATTTCAGTATTTCCAAAGCTCCTCCTAAAACCTGACACCCAAAAGAGCCTCCTTACTTGTTTGTGAATGAATGAATTAATCATCTTGCCTTTTATTCTTATTTTTAAATTTTTTAAATATTTTTAAAGTATATTTTATTGATTATGCTATTACAGTTGTCCCAGTTTTTTTTCTCTCCTTTGCCCCCCACCACCCTGCACCCCCCTAACATTCCCCTCCTTTTAGTTCACGTCCATAGGTCGTACATATAAGTCCTTTGCCTTCTCCATTTCCCATACTGTTCTTAACCTCCCCCTGTCTATTTTGTGCCTACCAATTATGCTTCTTATTCCCTGTACCTTTTTTTAATTAAATACTTTTGAATTTTATTGTTGTTCAAATACAGTTTTCTGCCTTTCGCCCCCACTCCTCCCCACCACCCTAGCCATTCTCACCTTCCTCCCGTTTCCACGCCGCCTTGTTTTGCCCATGTGTCCTTTGTAGTTGTTCCTCCCTGCACCTTTTCCCACATCCTCCCCTCCCCCACCCCACTGATAACCCTCCACGTGATGTCCATTTTGTGATTCTCTTCCTGTTCTAGTTCTTTGCTTGGTTTTTTTGTTTGTTTGTTTTTTTAGGTTCAGTTGTTGATAGTTGTGAGTTTGTTGTCATTTTACTGTTCATAGTTTTTGATCTTCTTCTATTTCTTACATAAGGCCCTTTAACATTTCATCTAATAAGGACTTGGTGATGATGAGATCCTTTAACTTGACCTTATCTGGTAAGCACTTTATCTGCCCTTCCATTCTAAATGAGAGCTTTGCTGGATAGAGTAATCTTGGATGTAGGTCCTTGCCTTTCATGACTTGGTATACTTCTCTCCAGCCCCTTCTTGCCTGTTAGGTTTCTTTTGAGAAATCAGCTGCTAGTCTTACGGGAACTCTTTTGTAGGTAACTGTCTCCTTTTCTCTTTCTGCTTTTAAGATTCTCCCCTTATCTTTAATTTTAGGTAACTTTAATTATGATGTGTCTTGGTATGTTTCTTCTTGGATCCAAATTCTTTGGGACTCTGAAGTTTCTGGACTTCCTGAAAGTCTATTTCCTTTGTCAGATTGGGAAAGCTCTCCTTCATTATTTGTTCAAATAAGTTTTCAACTTCTTGTTCTTCCTCTTCTCCTTCTGGCACCCCTATGATTCAGATGTTGGAAGGTTAAAGATGCCCTCGAGGTTCCTAAGCCTCTCTTCAGTTTTTTGAATTCTTGTTTCTTCATTCTGTTCCAGTTGAATGTTTAGTTCTTCCTTTTGCTCCAAATCGTTGATATGAGCCCCAGTTTCCTTCCTTTCACTGTTGGTTCCCTCTATATTTTCCTTTATTTCACTTTGTATAGCCTTCATTCCTTCCTTCATTTTGTGACCAAACACAACCATTTCTGTGAGCATCCTGAACACCCGTGTTTTGAATTCTGCATCTGATAGGTTGTGTATCTCCTCATTGCTCAGTTCTTTTTCTGGAGTTTTGATCTGTTCTTTCATTTGGGCCATATTTCTTTGTCTTGATGCACCTGTTACGTTTTAAGGTGTGGAGCTTTAGGTATTCACCAGGGCAGGGCAGTTGTGGGCTTTATGTGTGGAAGGGGTCAGAGACAGAACAATGCCACTTGCTTGGCTCTTGCTCCACTTTCCACCATTTCTCTCACTTCTCACAAGTGGATTGTGCCCTTTCAGGTGCTGACTCCCAGGTAGGTGGGTTTGTGTACATTCTATGACCCCATGGGTCTCTCCAACAGACTCTCCTGTGAGACTGGGAGTTCTTCTCACCATTGCAACCCCCACAGATTTCAAAGCCAGAGGTTTTGAGTCTTTAGTTTCCCACACTGAAACCCTGGGTTTCATGGTCTGTTTTACTTTCCAGTTGTTCCTCCTGGCTTATCCACATGGGAATGTGCAACCACTTGGTCCACCAGCCCCTGCCTCACCTGTGTAGTCCACTGCCTTGCTGCACATCCTCTCTGCCTGGCTGCCTGTCTCTGCCCCTTCTACAGGTCTGGATGAATGTATCTTTAACTTCTTGGTTGTTGGACTTCCATGCAGTTTGATTTTCTGGCATATCTGGTTGTTTTTTATTTTTAAATTGATTGTTAACCTTCTTTTGGTTGTGCCCAGAAGCAAAGTATTTCTACCTAAACCTCAATCTTGGCAAGAAGTCTGTCTATTTTTTAACTTTTTAATATTTTATTTATTGATTTTAGAGGGAGAAGAAAGGAGAGAGAGAGATATTGATTTGTTGGTTCACCCATTTATGCATTCATTGGTGGATTGTTGTATATGCCCTGATTGGAGATCAAACCCACAACCTTGGTCTGTTGGGACAACACTCCAACAAACTGAGCTACCTAGCCAGGGCCATCTTGCCATTGTGTATGCTTCATTCTAACACCTTCTGAATATAGCAAGAATAAAAGATTTCCATTCTTGGCTCACAATTTTTTTCTTCATGATTACAAAATTACAAACGTAAGATTTTCCTACTTTATATTTTATTCTGTTGCTGTCGGGCACATACACATACACTATCAGTGATGATGATTTTGGTTGAGGTGGATCAGTTCACTAATTCACACGATAAATATTTGCAGAACACCTACTAGACACAGATATTACAATGTTGGACTAGACACAGTTCCCTCCATCAGGGCATTGGGAGTATGATAAAGAAAATAGACAAGTAAATGTAAAATAAGTGCTTTCGAGAGTAAGCACAGGAACTGTGGGAACAGAGGAGTAGTGGATCTGGTCTGAGGATGCAGGGAAGGTTCCCCAGAGGAAATAATAAACAAACTCAACCCTTAAAATTAAATAGGAGTTAGCCCTGACCAGTGTGGCTCAATTAGTTGGGCGTTGTCCCTCAAAGCAAAAGGTTGCCAGTTCGATTCCCAGTCAGAGCACATGCCTGGGTTCCGGGTTCAGTCCCCAGTCGGGATGCCTATGAAAGGCAACCAGCTGATGTTTCTCACATTGATGTTTGTCTGCCTCTCTTTCTCCCTCCTTTCCCTTCTCTCTAAAAATAAACAAATAAAATCTTAAAAAAAATTAAATAAGGGCTAGCCAAGTAAAAGTGAGCAGGAGGATGGGTGGCACTGAAGGCACTGAGAACCAGAGGGTGCTGACTTGCTGTTTGTTTGGAGGACAATATCGGCCACTGGAAAGAATCCAAGCACGGAGTGATATGATCCAAATTGTGTTTTAGTTGCACTTAGAAAATTGGAAAGGGACAAGACCAGGAGCTAGAACTGTAAGAAGGCTTTTAGAGTGGCAATAAAGATGGAGATGGTGGCAGCAGATGTGAAAAGAATTCAATTAATTTTGGAAATCCCAAGGCAGATAGAGAAAGAACATGTCTTTATACATGTTGGAGGGAGATGTAGGAATTGTGAGGTCAAGCCTGATATTTGCTCAGAGAAACTGGGTGGATGGTGTGTTGTTCTCTGGAATAAGAAACACCTCCTAAAGCAGCAGCACTTGGGGAGGGGAGGGAAGTGATGATGAATTCCGCAGGGTAGCCAAGGAATATCCAAGATGAGATGCCGAATAGCCTGTTGATTATATGGATCTGGATCTCAGGAGACAGTTTTTGGTTGAAATCATAGAATTGATATTCATCAATATATAGACAGAAACAAAAGTATTAGAATGAATATCCTAGGAAGTAGATGAGGGCTAAGGAACCCTACAAAATACCAATCTTTCAAGGTCAGTCATATAGTTTGTTTGCTGATTGGTATCACCTGCTAGTCATGACTGCTAAGAGCCAGATTCTCTCTCGGCCACAAAGGACCTGACAAGGCCCTTTCTGCTGCAGTCCCAACCTGGAGCTCTGTGGAGGACAAAGCCAGGCCCTAAGCACTTAAAGATATCTCGTATAAATTATCCATTACTCAGGCAAAAGGATTTGCAAATATTGCTTGGTTATATGGGAGAAGGGGAAATATTGTTACAAAATATGTGGGAGCTATGGCATGTTCCTGAGCTTAATGCAAGAATGATTTTTTACAGATTGCATTGAGTGCCACAGACAGAAGATACAATATCATAAAAACCCACCTAGGATGGAGATCTCTTGTGTTTGTCACTAAGCTATACCTGGGGGGCAGTGAGAGGGCAGAGGCAACACAATTCTCTGCTTTCACCATCTCCCCAAATCACAGGCACCACTTTATCCGAGACAAGGAGCAGATGGCAAAGATGGCAGCTCTGAGGGTATGAGCAACAATGATGTCTGCAAAGAGCCCCAATCAAAAAGAGCACCGATAGCCCTGATAACAAGCTGAAATCAAGAGCTTTTGGCATAGTATCTGGGCCATACAGCTGCCCCTCTGTATCTGCAGGTTCCACATCAACAGATTCAACCAACTGAAGATGGAAGAAAATATTAGGAAAAAAATCTTACATTGTTGCTCATGTGTACTATGTAGTTAGGCCTAAGATGGTTGCTGTACTGAACATGTACAGACTTTATTTCCTTGTCATTATTCCCCAAACAACACAGTGTAGCAACTAGTTACATAGCATTTTACATTGTATTAGGTATTATAAATAATCTAGAAATGATTTAAAGTATATGGGAGGATATGTATAGGTTCCATGCAAATACTATGCCACATTATGCAAGGGACTTGAGCACCTGCAGTTCTTGGAATCCATGGGAGGTCCTGGAACAACTCCCTGTGGATTACTGAGGGACAACTGTATACGTATAACGTCTCAGCAATCATAAGTGCTGGTCTCAGAAGTGTTTCTGTAAATAGGGTTAGGCAGAAATCCACAACTAAGCAAATAATAGTTTATTTTATAATTTAATAAACCCTGGGAAGATTGTAGTTATTTTTAATTTTGTTTTGTTTTGTTTCATATTATCTGAAGTATCCCAGAGCTATTTAAGATCCCATCTGTTGAAACCTGCCAAACTTGCTGTTAACTTTAGAACAAATATTTTGATTTACTAAGGAGCTTAAATGAGATAAGACATACTGGGGGATGTAGAGCCATCTAAAAATTGCAATCTTAAGAGATTTAGTTATTTTCTTAATCATACATCTGCTACAAACTTCATGTTTAAAAAAATCTTTTTGCAGGCACTCCAGTTCTAAGGATACAGTGAATCCCTAAGATTAGACCCCTTGGTAAAAATAGACATGTGGATTAGAGGCAGATAACAGAGTACCCACAATGGAATCATATATCCTGCTTAAAGTCCTGTCAAAGTTTTGAACTCTTTGAACTTTAACAGGAAACTGGATATTATACATTGGCCCCAGATGATTTTGTGAATAAAAATCCATCACTTCTAATTTCCTTTGTGGTGAGGTGTTCCAACTAAAATAAGGCTCTATTTTTTGAGTATTTTTAGTAAGGCGTAATTGACATAGAACGTGATATTAGCTTTAAGTGTACAGCAATGACTGGACAGTTGTATATTTTGCAAAATGATCACCACAATAAGTCTATTATAACATCTGTCACCATACATAGTTACAAAAAATTTTTTTCTGGTTATAAGAACTTTTAAGATCTACTCTCTTAGCAACTTTTGAAAACGCATTACAATATTATTAACTGTACATTACATTCCCAGGACTTACTTATTTTATGCAAAGGTCCGGTCTTTACAACACTCTGAGTTTTTAGGTTTCCCCGAAGGAGAGATGATAGAGGTCAATTCAAAATAAAAAATAATAATAATAATAATAATATATCCAACACTCTCTTTCCGAATGCTGGAGGCCAGTCAGGAGTCTTTGCCCTCTGCCACTGACTGAACAACCACAGCAAAATTTCCTTTATTTTTAAAAGGTTTCTTTTTACAATCAGTAGAAAAAACTACAAATCATTAACAGCTCTAAAAGGTTGACATGCAAGAGTACTTTAATTTTCACCTAGGCTTAAACAAATGGATGCTAAGATAAGGAAGTTTGCTAATCTATCTATTAGCCAGGAAACAGTATTAAACTACAAAACTCTAGGTCCTAGTCAATGGTTAAACATATATTTTTAAAGTCTTAAATCTCTCTGAGTTAAAGATATATGTAGAGGTTGCTCTTTGTACTTTTGAGACTTAAAGAAAATGTCACGTAGGCAAAGACATCCTTAACCATTAAATACATTTGTTAGAGTTTAGATGTTTAGCTACCTATCAGGAGTTAGATGGCCTATCTAGATTTCTCTGAGATGTAAAACTAGTCTTTATGTTTAACCTTTTACTAAAATCTACTCTTTTCAGCTAAAAGCTTCCTATTTATCTGGTTCTGGTAATAAAACATTCCTGCTCAGTAGTAAATTTCTGGCTTTGGAAAGACTGTATAAGACATTTCTTAGTAAATGGCTTCTCTAGCAATTAGCAGTTGCTTCTGCTTTTAGTGTTCAGGTTGCTGGTTTGCTAAATGGCTTAATTCCTCTCCTTAACCCTTTTAGGTGGGAGAATAGGCTAGCAGTTAGTAACCTTTGTTTTCAGATGTCAAATGAGCATTGCCACAGCCACATCATGCAAGCCATACGCTAGATTTGGGGTGAACTGCCCCGGTTGCCTGCCACTGTGCAGCGGCATCCTGCCCATATCTGACTGTGCCGAGAAATGGGTGGGGTTTGGTCCTCCACAAACCAGTGCTCATGGATCTGGTGTAGGCTGGCCTGCAACAATTTTATAACTGGAAGTTTGTACCTTTTGACCCCCTTCACCCATGTTGCCCACCCCAGCACCACCCACCCCCTACCCCTGGCAACCATGAGTGTGTACTCAGTATGGATGAGTATTGAATGCTTATTATATTTCAAGCACTTTATGTTTATCAACTGATCCAATCCTCACAACAAGTCTATGAAATAAGCACTCTCTATTAGTAGTTCCATTGCCCAGATAAGAAAACCGAGACACAGAAGACAACCAATCTGCCAAAGTTTGCAGAGGTAATAAACAATAGAATTTATTTATTTATTTAACATTTTTTAAATGTATTGATTTTAGAGAGAGACCGGAAGGGAGAGAGAGAAATGTCAACTTGTTGATTTGTTGTTCCACTTGTTTATGGTGTTCCTTGGTAATAACTATTTAGAATCTGGCTCCCAAGTCCACATGCTGAGTCACTGTCATCCTAGAGGCAAAATTTCCTCAGTGGGTCCACAGAAGCATCCATTGGAATCACTTGGAGAACTTACTAAAAAGTCTGACTCCCAGGGAAAACTAAGCTTCCATGCTCGATTTTACAGGTAGCCCGTCTTCCTTTCCCTTGGGGGTGGGGTTGGGGTGAGGGTGGTAAAGGGGAGTTATAAAGGCAAAGTTTCTTTGGGGGCTGATTGAAATGTTCTAAAATTAGATTGTAATGATGATTGCATACTTTTGTAAATTTACTAAAAATCATTGAATTGTACACTTACATGAGTGAGTTCTACTTATGTAATTATACTTCAATAAATCTGTTTGTTTAAAATACTGTAAATGTTACAGAAAAATGAAATGACCAGACACCAAGAGATGTCGGAGCACGATTCTTTATTTACATGCATGGACCCAGAGGAGATAGTCTCCAAATTCTGGGCACCAAGGTTGGGTTGGGGTCTGCTTTTATAGCCTTATCTCTTCCTAGTCTACGTGGCAGAAGCAGGTTACCATAGAAGCAAAAGCGGATGTTAGGTCTAGCTACCTTATTTGGGAGACAAAGAACAAGGTGCATGGGCTTAACGCGGAAGTTAAGTAAGCCTGGCAACCTTACCTGGTTCTTTATGTGCTGTTAGCATTGTTAGTTGCTAAGCAGGTCATGGGTGGCTGAGCCTGCAGCTTGGCAGGAAAGTTTGTAACTGACATTCTGTAACTGGGCTGGTAATTGACATTTTAGACAAAGAATAAAGTACAGGGGGCTTGGGTTCGCCCCCCCCCCGCCCCTTTTGCAGGCGGGAGGTGTTTCTGCGGTTCAGTAGTATGGAGGTTGCCTGTAACATAATCAGAGCAGTGTCTCTATTCCTGCCCTGAACGCTGATCTCTCCCATCCCCTACAGAAACCATTTTTATTAGTCTTTGGATTACTTTATCAGTTCTCTTTTGACAAATATCAGCAAATACATCTGCATAAGCAATATTTTAATTTATTTTAAAATGTTGCCTTAAATACTGGCAATTAAGGAAAACAGATCTAATTGAGAGGTGAGAAGAAACCCCCCTTAAACCTTACAGGGATTCTGAAAGAAGGGGCAATTCAGGGCCTCACAAAAGTGTCAGACGTTATTACATTAGTTTCAGTGTGTCTAATGACTCCTGAAGTCATAAATTTCATTGACCTGAGTGAGGGGTTCACAAATTAACAACAAACAGGAGAGGATGGAAAACTACCTTGGAGAAAAAAAGGAGAGGTGGAAATGGCAAAACAACCTGTGGGATAACAGAAAGAACAGCAACAGTTGGAGATTGTAGGGAGGAGGGGAGAAAGGGGGAAATGAGAAGAGGGAGAGGGACCCTCTCCCTCTGGAGCTCTGGAGGCTTTTGTTTTTTCAGACTTTGTTTCTGATCTCATTAAATTTACAACCTGGTGGTTCAGTCAGAAATCAAATGGACAATCACAGATAATTAATTTCCATTGAACTTAGGTCACAGCAGAGCCTTGCAACCTCATCTCGGGGGTTATGAATTGCATTCCCAAAGAAAGGACATTTAATGTGGGATAAAGAGGAGGAAATAAGAGTAATCCAGGAGACAAAGTAAAGAAAGTATTCAGGAGGAAAGATCAAGGGTGTGCAAAGGCCCTGAGGCAGGAGGGTATCTGCGAGTGGGGGCTGTAAGCAGGCCAGTGTGCTGGGCATGGAGAGGGAGAAGAGGCAATGGTACCCCATGAGATTGGAAGGTGCTGGAGCAGTGACCATGTCATCCAGAGTCTTGTGGTGCAGATTTGGGCCATATTATGCAAAATGGGCCTAGTAAAAGCTCTTCCTTCCCCAAGTCATGGTGATTAAATGTTCAAGACCTCAGCACGGTGCCCAGCACACAGCAGTCCCCATAGGGTCAGCCCTTCCTGTTGGGAGTCGGGTTTTTAATTGTCTAGTGCAGAGAGAGCAGATGGTGGAATGTAATAAAGAGCTGAATACATGTATTCCTACTCATGGCCTTCTCAAGGCAGATCTCATTTTTAAAATTTTCAGACCCGCGGCAACAAGGTGTTTTATTGATATGATAGCACATCATGACCAAGATGACCCAAAGGGCCTCCTCGTCTCCAGGCTGCATGGAACAGATGGGCTGTATCACCTGGCTCTAGTCAGTCAACTGACTTTAGTGCCTCCCTCCTTTACTTCCGGCAGGCATCACCAATCACCATGCCTCTATTCTACTCCATGGCAGACATCACCAATGGATCACAGCTTTCTTTCTTAAAGACCATGCACACAATCTCATTACAGAGCTCCAGGAGGTTCCACAGAAAGGGAGGAAGAGGGATATTGAGAAGAGGGAGAGGGAATAAGAAATCATCTTTAGTGGCATTTATTGAGCTGAGTTGTGAATATCGGAAAGTTGCCATGCCTCTGAAAAAGAAGGTAGTCTTGCATTTGACAGTTCCCAAAGTTGACCACTAGGTGGCAAAATCGATCCAAGACAGTCCTGGTCTTCTGAAAAAGGACAAAGGGCTGTGTAGGAGGTATAGCTAAACATAGAGTACACTTTAAAAAACAACAACAACAACTTTATTTTTTAAAGCAATTTTAGGTTCACAGCAATAGTGAGCAGAAGGTAGACAGATTTCCCATATACCCTGTGCCCCTGTATATACAAAGCCTTCCCCATGACGAACAGACCCCACCATATCATTATCAAAACTGATGAATCTATACTGACACATTATTTTTACCCCAAGTCCTTATTGTACATTCAGTTGCACTCTAGGTGTTGAGAATTCTCTGGATTTGGACAAATGTACAATGACATACATCCACTATTATATATACTATATACTGTAGTTTCACTGCCCTAAAAATCCTCTGTGCTTTGTCTGTTTATCCTTCCCTCCTCCTAACCCCTCGTAACCACTAATCTTTTCACTGTTTCCAAAATTTTGCCTTTTCCATAACGTTACATTTGGAATCACACCATATGTAGCCTTGTCAGATTGGTTTCTTGCAATTAGTAATATGAATTTAAGTTTCCTGCTTGTCTCTTCACAGCTGAGAGCTAATACAGCACACTTCAAGTATCCATACCTCAGAAAGGCGTATGTAAGTTTATACATGTATAAATCTACGGATATAAGCCACGTGGGTAACTGAAAAGCAAAATTTCCTCTCAGCAACTCTTCCAGCTGAGGAATTTCCTGACACAAAAATGGGTTTGGTCCCAAAAGTGAGAAATGGTAAGACAAAACCTGTTTAAACTGTAACTTTACTGTCAGCATGTCAAACCTAACCCTCGCATTTTAAAGTGTTTCCCGGTTTTGATTTCAACTTAGTACTCCAAGAGACTGTCTTCATGTCTTCCTACTTCCTCAGAGAGTGGGGACTTCCTCAGCTTTAAGCCAGAAGGGCAAGTTACAGTGGGTGTCAAGGATGAAAGCCGTGGTGGGCGCTCCCTCCCCACCCCTATCTCATCAGAATGGGGCCACCGGTTTCCACTTTCAGTGGTGTTTTCATGAGGACTTTAATCCTCACAGTGTCCCACACGTCAGAAGGATTTATGTGACCCAATGACCCCCTCGAAACCACACAAAGGTTTAAAGGTTTTTCAAGGACTTTTTGTTTGGAGAGGTTTGGTTTTACCATTAACTATAACAGGAAACAGGAACGGCATAGAAACAGCAAACAGAGAAAGTTGCAAAGTTTCGAACGATTCCACAAAAAATAGTCTCACAGTGAAAGTTGTCCCTGGTGTCACTGAAATATAAGAGAATTTAAGCTTTGATCATTCTCACTATTCTACAGCCACAGCTTAGCTTTGCTCTTGACAGCCCTGCCCAGCTCCCGTCCTCCAAGAGGTGTCTCTACCAGTCAGCCTCCCGGTCCTCCCACCGAAAAGCCATGGATACATGCAGACATTTTGAGATGCCAAAGTAACTAAATGAGATTTAATAACATTCAGAAGAACCCTGAGATTTTCACTGGAGTTTTCCTTCTTCAGAAAGGAAGGCCAGTGTGTGTTTTTCTTACTAGAGCCAGGGATGAGGAGCCGTTTGGGAAGTGAAGACTTGGGCTAAAGCTAAGGATGTACGGAGTGGACAGTTCAAAGACAGAGTTACAGGAGGGAGCTGATGTGGTGCCTAATATATGCTTCACATCCAGTAAGTCCTACTGTATGTTATTTGGGACCTGCCTAATCAAGAGATCTCTCCCAACTTGAATTAATTAATGTCATCTCGTTTGAAGTAGTAATAAAAAGTCTGAATTAAATATAGAGGCAGATGCTGTTAGTGCCTCAGCCTCTACTACATCCAGCTGCCAGCATTAGGGTCCCTTTGCCCAAGGACTTTATCTAGACACTGCAGTTCAGTCTGTTGCACCTGGCTCAGGGGCCGTAGGCATCTGCAAAGCGGCCCTTAAACATGACTGATGGAAACTGAGAGAACAATACTCCATTCCTTCACCCCACCAAGGGAGTTAGCTCTGAGGTTGATGTTACACTGGATCCCAAGTTCCCAGCTGATTAGGTCTCAGTTGCTCATAGCGATGACTGGCTTGGTCACACAGGTCACCTCAGTTGCCTTCTCTTCCTTGCCTCTCTTCCCCACCCACCAATACTTCTTAGGATCACAAATAAACCACCTACTCTTAAGTCCTTGTCTCATGGGGTCCACTTTCAGGGAAACTCAAATTAAGAATATATAAACAGATGGATTTTTATTGTAGTAAAATATACGAAACACAACCTCGACCTCTTCCAACCATTTGGAAGCATGTGAGTTCAGTGACATCACACGGTTGGGCAGCCATCACCACCACCCACCGCCAGGACTTCTTCGCCATCTCAAACGGAAACGCTGCGCCAGGAAACAGTAACTCCCCGCAGCCCCCACCCCTCCGCTTCCCAGCCCCTGGCAACCACTGTTCTGCTTTCCTTCCTATAAATTCCACTATTCTAGGTACTTTGTGTTAGTGGAATCATATTATATGTGTCCTTTCATATCTGTCTTATTTCACTTAGTTTTATGTCTTCCAGGTTCATCCACGTTGCAGCATGTATCAGAATTTCACCCTTTTTTTTAAAGATTTATTTATTTATTTTTAGAGAGAGGGGAAGGAGAAAGAGAGGGAGAGAAATATCAATGTGTGATTGCCTCTTGCATGCCCCTCACAGGGGACCCAGCCTGCAACCCAGGCATGTACCCCACCTGGGAATTGAACCAGTGACCCTGTGATTCGCAGTCCATGTTCAATCCACTGAGCCACGCCAGTCAGGGACTTCATCCTTTTTTAAAGCTGAAAATGTTTCATTATTGCATACACCGTGTATTGGTTTTCCAGTCCCCACTGATGGACATTTGTTTCCACCTTTTGGCCATTGTAACTAATGTTGTTACGAACACTGGTGCACGAGCATCTGTTCAGACCTCTGCTCTCCATTCCTTCAGGTAAATACTCAAAAGTGGAATTGTGAGATCATACGGTACTTCTGCGTTTCATTGTTTGAAGAACCACCGTCCTGTTTTCCGCAGTGGCGGCACTGTTTTATATTCCCACCAACGGTGCACAGGCCTCCAAGTTTTCCACGTCCTTGGCAACACTCGTTAGTGCCTGTGGGTGTATAGGCCATTCCGGTGAGTGTGCAGTGGAATCTCATTGTGGTTTGGATTTGCATTTCCCTCATGATCAGTAGTTTTGAGCATTTTTTCATATGCTCACTGGCCATTTGTATATCTTCTCTGGATAAATGTCAGTTCAAGTCCTTTGCCCATTTTTTAAACAAGTAACTTTGTTTTTGTGGAGTTTTTTGAGTTCTTTACATAATCTGGATATTAACCCCTTATAAGATTTATGATTTGTAAATACTCTCCCAGGGTTGCCTTTTCACTCTCTCAATAATGCCCTTTGATCCACAAAAGTTTTTAGTTTTTATAAAGTCCAATTTATCTATTTTTCTTTTGTTGCTTGTGCTTTTGGTATCATATCCAAGATATCATTGTAAAATCCAATGCTATGAAGCTTTTCTCCTTTGTTTTTATAAGAGTGTTATAGTGTTAGGTCTTATGTTTAGGTCTTTGATTCATTTTTGGTTATTTTTTTATGTGTTATGAGGTAAGGATCCAACTTATTTTTTTGGTAAATAAATTATTTTTAAATAAATATTAAAAATTAATTATTATAAATTATTATGAATAGTTTTATTAAAGGAAAGGGAGGATCATTCATTATCTTCAACAATCTTTCTAAATCCTATTTAGATTTCCGGTTAGTTGCTCACACTATTATAAGAGAACGAATTCAATGTCAGGGAAAGAATGATAATTCTGAACTCTGGTATCTGAATAGTACAGAAATGAGTGGTTTTAACTTCAGTGTCTCTTTCCTGACTTTAGAAAGACAAACTGACTGCAATATTTGCTAGATAAGAATATGTTTTATAAAAGATAAAAAGAAGCCGCAAATTAGATGATATCCATTCCCAGTTGAAAACAGCCTCAACAGTTTGAGATCAATTAAAACAGAAGCATCCAGACAGAACCTGTTTCATCCTATTACATACAAAAACGTACCAAATTTTATCCCAAATACAAATATTTCAGCCTGCCAACAAAGCCCCTGACAGAGTCTCTGGCCGTGTGCCAGTTGTGTGAGGTAGGTTCTCAGTGAGTCAGCAGGTAGGGGAGAGTGGTGTTCACCAGACTCACATGGTTCAAACTCAGCCCCAGTGCTGAGTCTGTGGCCACTCAGTAAAAGTCTCGGGGTACACCTGTGACCTTTGTGGTAGACAGGGGTCTCAGGGAGTCATCAGGGTGAGGTCAGTAGGGTTCATCAGGCTAAACGGATTAAGATGTGGCCATGTGGAGGGGCCTCTGCACAGGAAGAGTGGCACCCCGGGGCACGTGTGGGGGAGAAATGCCCTTGCCCTAGAACGACACAACTTGGTCTCTCTCTGTGCATCTCTCTCACCCTCTGAGTCTGCCAGGACCTCCTACAGAGCCTTCTAGGAAAGGCCTCAGCAGGCCCAGGCTTCCCACAGCCAGCTGATTCTTGGACAGAGCACAAGCTTGGCAGAGTGAGGCCATGGGCAGTCGGAAGGTGGGCCAACTCAGAATGGAGGCTAGTGCTTGACCCCGGAAAGATGGTGTCTGTGGGCAGTTTGGGAGAGGGACTCAGCCCAGGAACAGTGTTGGCGGTTCCTCTAGCCCTCGCCTTGAAGCTACACAACCCAGTCTCTCCCTGTGTGACTCCAGTCTGCTCTGGGCTGCTGTTCCTTGCTGGAGTTTAGGGTAAGTACCCAGGAATGTGGTTTTTTGCACTGGCCCTTTAAGAGGGAACTTGGGTTTCTAGCAGACTCCAGTCTCTCCCTGGTGCACAGAATCCCCGCTGATTTTCACAGCCAGATGTTATGTAGGATCCTCTTCCGGGTTCTGGTGGTCTAAGCTAGGGAGCCCAGCAAGGGGTTGAAATCCCCATGCTCCTCAGGAAAAGGGGCCAGCCTCTTTCAAGGCTCCATCCTTCCTGCCAATTCTTGATGTGGCTTCTTCTGTATGTTCTTAGTTATAAGACTTCTATTCAACTGGTCTTCGGTTGGTTAGTCAGGCTGATTATTCTATAATTTACTTGCAATTCTCGTTTGGTCCTGGTAGAAGGTGAGTATACTTTTTGCCTACTCCTTCACCATCTTGGAGTTCGCCAAAATAACTTTATTTTTAAACTTCAAATCATTCCTAGGTTTTGTGAAAAAAAAAAAAAAACCCTATAAACATATTTAACTTTTTAGAAATTTAGGGAAGTAGCTTTAGAAAACCAGTTTGATTTTTTTTTTTAAGATTATTTACTTATTTTTAGACAGAGAGAAAGGGAGGGAGAAAGAGAAGGAGAGAGACATCAATGTGTGGTTGCCTCTCACGCGGCCCCTACTGGGGACCTGGTCTGCAACGCAGGCATGTGCCCTGACTGGGAATTGCGCCAGCAACCCTTTTGTTCACAGGCCAGCACTCAATCCACTGAGCTACACTAGCCAGGGCCAGTTTGATTTTTTTTTTTTTTAATCCTAAATAAGAAGGGAACAAAAAGAGCTCTAAAAACTCTGACCCTCAGCTTTAATAGGAAATACCTACAATGAGTCACTAAGAGGGAGATAACAATTTTTAAAAAATAAGTAGAAGGTCAGAAATAAACATTTCGGAACCACACATGTTCAGTTTAACCAAAGTTTTCTCCACATTAGCTTTTCTTTCCACTCCGAAGTTTAAAAACAATAGCGTTTCCTGCAAAGGAAATAAACAAAGGGGCAGGTACATTAAATGTCATTCCTACATTAAGTATTATTAGACTTTGCATCCAATTAAAGGAGAGGAAATTCCCCCCAATCATCAGGTTCCTTGAGTTCAGCTGTTATTGTTTCTTGTCCAGAAATGCTTTGCGTCTGAATAAACCTGGCAAACCCTCCTTGTCAGAGGATAATCATTAACCAGCATATCAAACCTCAATCATTTACAATGAGATACATTGGCTTCTCCCTTCCCAGAACCACAGCAAGTGGGAAAAAAAAAAGAGGCAATTAAAAAGCAAACGTAATTTCTTCTGATTTTCTAGACCTGGATAACTTTGGCTTTCTTCCCAAGAAACAGCCCAAATGATTGTACAATTAGGTATCACATTATTTTTAAACAATAATATTCTTCCCTTAGAGATTCTATGCCCAAATTAGCAACAAATTGATAAAAGGCAGGAGAACAAACAAAAGACAATAAACCAGCACATGTATTAGCTGCAGAATTTAGTATATACTCAGAAAAGTTGCCAAAATTTTATACTGTTAACTATATTTGGCTCCAAGCTTTGTACAATAGAGCTCAGCTGCAGTATCTCCCACTTTTGATCTCGGCAAATATTTTATCAACAAGTTCGGAAAACAAACAGCATCCCTGCCTCCAGCTCTTATCTTTCTCCTTCATATTTTGTCTGTTTTCCTCTGTCCTGTTAAAGAGCAAGCAGGTAAGATTCTTGAGCTCTCCTTCTCCTACTCCCACCCTCCACCAGCTCCGGGCAGTTAGGAAGCAGTGCAGCTTCCAGGTGTCCTATCAGATGCTCAATTAATTGGAGCGTCAGGATTAAAATATTTAGAATTGCCTGGAAACCACCTGTGCGTGGCTTGAACACCAACCTTATGAATTCTGAGTCACTTGGATGGAATGGAATCAAGTAAATACCTTCACACCCACCCAAGTTATCTCGACTGCTAGAAATTATCTTGAACAAAGCAGGCATTTCACTGCATTGGCCCTTGGGCTTGCCCTCCTGGAAGCAAATCCTTTCTCTGTGGGAAGGATCAGACATATTTGCTAAGAACTCTGACCCACCAGGAAGTCTGAAAGACAAGCCCTGTGCTTCTGTGGCCCACCCTTTCTATCACAGGAAAGATGTAGCTAAGCTCTAGCTTAGAGTCTTTTTCAACCTGTTCAGCTGTACTTCAAAATATAAGATATGTTTCTTAGTAAGGAATCAAAATACTGGAAGCTGGCATGCATGATTAATACTCTATTATTTATGTGCACAAACCTACTCTGAAATTTCTATAGCTATTTTGCCCTTGTGAGATGATCCCTCTACCATTTTATTTCCGGACTGTCTCTCTGTGGTATAACTTGTGCTCAAGGAATAGAATGCATTACAATGTTAATACGGATGAGTAAAATAACATAAATAATAAAAATTATATTACAAGCAGCCCTGGCTGGTGTGGCTCAGTGGATTGATGGCCGGCCTGCAAATCAAGGGGTCGCTGGTTCGATTCCCAGTCAGGGCACATGCCTGGGTTGCGGGCCAGGTCCCCAGTTGGGGGTGTGGGAGAAGCAACCACACATTGATGTTTCTCTTCCTCTCTTTCTCCTTTCCCCTCTCTCTAAAAATAAATAAATAAAATCTTTAAAAAATTATATTACAAGCAAAGTATTTGCATTACTTATCATTGTTTTAAAATCTCTTCCTCCATTGAGTTCATTGCCTGTTAATTTAAATATACAATGTCTGTTCGGAAAAAGTCCAGCCATTGTTTGTAGAATGAGAATGGTTTGTACAACATGAATGTAACCTGGAAACCAAGGAGAGTGGGCTGGAATGTCCATGTGAGAGCAATGATGACTTTACTGTAATAGTCAGTGGGGGCGGTAGACGTTATTGAGTGAGCATGTGTACTGTGTGGCCATTGCATTCAAAATGACTGAGTGAGTAGAGCAACGAATCTGCATCAAATTTTGTGTTAAGCTTGAACATTCCTCCGTAGAAACTATTCAGATGATTCAGAAGGCCGCAGCTATGGGCAACTTGTGATTGGCAGCTTCATCACAACAATGTGCTCACTCATGCATCACGTTTCATGCAGAGTTTTGGTTTTTTGGGTGTTTTTTTTTTGTCAAAAGATCAAATCATCCAGGTAACTAAGCCACTCTACAGCCTAGATTTGGTACCCTGTGATTTCTGGCTTTTCCCAAAACACCTTCGAAAGGGAAGAGA
This sequence comes from Micronycteris hirsuta, assembly GCA_004026765.1. Classification (NCBI taxonomy): domain Eukaryota; kingdom Metazoa; phylum Chordata; class Mammalia; order Chiroptera; family Phyllostomidae; genus Micronycteris; species Micronycteris hirsuta. The sequence goes on from PVJI01001075.1 coordinate 168,639, forward strand.
TTTCAGACCATCAGTGAAATTCAGGAAAATACAACAGGACAGCTGTGTGAGGTCTCAAAGTCACACGTTGAAGATGACTGCGGTATCATTGTCCTATATACAATGTTTCTTGTATCTTAAAGCTTCTTCAATAAATGTCTCTATTTTTCATATTACAAAACTGTATACCTTCTGGACAGACCATGTCCAGACAGGAACAGACACTTAGCAACCACTTTTACTGGTTATAACCCTTTGTTTAGTGTTTCTATCTCAGTCCTAAGAAGTATTTAAAGGAAAACATAAGTGTGTAGGAGGGTGAAAATATCAATGAAATTATAGAGACAATCAGTTATTTAGAACCAAGACTGGAGTATATTTTCTTCCTTAATGTTGCTTCTTAACAAATACGAATCAAGGTAACTCATTACCCAAAGTAAAATAAAACCAAACACTCCATACAAGGAGCATTTACTATTCTTCACTGCCAGTTTTTTGTGTGTGTGTTTTTTTACCCAGAATTCAACATCCACTGTCAATATATGGCATTGTTTTTGCACTTGATAGCTGGATCTGATTAGCTTTGCACATGGTTTTCTCTTCACATCTATACAGTGGCAGCCTGGTGAAAACCCTTGTTTTTGCTATTAAACTACCCAGGAGCTTACTACAGGTGGCTTTGAGTCTGATGAAAGTCTGCCCATTCTGTGTTCTGTACAAAGATCTCTTTGTTGAAAGATCTCACTATATGTAACTCAGTTTCACCAGTAACACTCTCTCCAGTGTGTGCCCAAAAACACTGTTAGAAAGAGCTTCCCTGAACTGCTTATAAACTCATTTTGAGAACTGAATGTCAACTACACCTAACCTCATCGTGCAAAGGGAAGCAGAACTGTTCTAGGTTTAAGTTCCCTTAACTGTCACATGAGGGAACTAAACTAAATGACCTGAAGGTCATTTGAGTTCTTGAATGCTTATTCTTACTCTCTGTAATATTTTATGATCAGCCACTGAATTGGATATATCTTTAGAGGTTTATTTTACATATTTGCTCCTAATGAGATTTCTCCCTTCTGAAATCTCCCTTTTTTCCCCCACCTCCCAACTGTTTTACCCCAGGCCAGTTAGATATTGCTTTATTTACATTAAATAATCCATGGGACAGCTCATTTACGATAAAATAAAGCAAGAACCCAGACCCAGAAGTTAAATGTCTTTCTTTGGGCTTATGAAAGAGTCAGTTACAGTTCAAATCCAAATTTGCAGTAAGACTCTAAGTACAACAAGAAATGTTATGTTTTTATTTGGAAATACACGATTCAGATCATCATTCTCCTGTATTTAATGACTAGAGAACTAAATCTGGCTGGTCATTCCTATTTCTTGTTAAATGAAAATGAAAGAACTATGCTCCAGTTTGAGTCAACCTAAAATGTTTATGGAGTCAAAAATAGCTACAGCTCTCAAGGTAGGGGTATGAGGAAACAGAATCAAAGTGAGAGATACATATCTCTTCTGGACAGCTTTCAATCTTACAGAGAAAACATAGAGATAAATACTTTTATTTTCTCTAAGCTTTTGAAATTCACACAAATCATGTATTGACATTATACAAAATTAGTACCGTGTGGCTGTGAGTGGTCACTGAGTAACTGAGACAGGTGGGGTGACAAAACATCTATTGAAGCAGAGAGAGGTTTTTTTTTAATCATTTTTATTTTTCAATTACAGTTGACGCACATTATTATGTTAGTTTCAGGTGTACACCCCAGTGATTAGGCATTGCATAACTTGCTAAGTGATCGTCCCGTTACTCTTGCACCCATCTGACACCACGCACAGTTATTAGAATATTATTGACTCTATTCCCTATGAGTATTTGACATCCCCACGACTATTCTGCCCATTTGTACTTCTTTTTTAAAAGATTTTATTTACTTATTTTTTAGAGACAGGGGAAAGGAAAGCGAAAGAGAGGGAGAGAAACATCAGTGTGTGGTTGCTTCTCACGTGCCCCCTACTGGGAACCTGGCCTGCAACCCAGGCATGTGCCCTGACTGGGAATCGAACCAGTAACTCTGGTTTGCAGGCCCATGCTCAATCCACTGAGCAACACCAGCCAGAGCCCAATTTGTACTTCTTAATCCCTTCACCTTTTTCATCCTCTCTAACCTCCCTCTCATCTGGTAACCTTCAAAACATTCTCTGTATCTATGAGTCTGTTTTTGTTTTGCTTGTTCATTTATTTTAATTCATTTTTTTAAGATTTTTATGTATTTTTTTTAGAAAGAAGGAAAAAGAGGAGGAAAGAGAGGGAAAGAAACATTGGTGTGAGAGAGAAACATTGATCCATTGTCTCTTGTATGTGCCCTGACCAGGGACCATACCCAGGCACGTGTGACCTTTCGCTTTGTGGAACAATTCCCAACCCACTGAGCCACAGCAGACAGGGCTGTTTTGTTTTGTTAGATTCAATTGTCGATAGACATGTATTTATTGCCATTTTATTGTTCATAATGTTTTATCTTTTTTTTCCTACCTTTCACATAATACCAGTTTGGTGGTGATGAACTTCTTTAGTTTTTTCTTATATGGGAGGCTCTTTATCTGTCCACTGATTCTAAATGATAGCTTGTTGATTAAAATAGTCTTGGTTGTAGGTCCTTGCTTTTCATCACTTTGAATATTTCTTGCCAATCCCTTCTGGCCTGCAATGTTTCTATTGAGAAATCAGCTGACAGTCTTATGGAAGATCCCTTGTAGGAAAGTAACTTTTTCTCCCTGTCTTTAACTTGCTCTTTTTGTCTTTAATCTTTTTCATTTTAGTTATGATGTGTCTTGGTGTGGGCCTCTTTGAGTTCATCTTATTTGGGACTTTTTATGCTTCCTGGACTTGTATGTCCATTTCCTTCACCAACTTAGGAAAGTTTTCTATCATTATTTTTTTTCAAATAGATTTTCAATTTCTTTATTTTTTAATCTTTTTTAGATTTTATTTTTTTATTTTTAGAGAGGGGGAAGAGAGGGAGAGAAACACATTGATTGGTTGCCTATCACATGCCCCCAACTGGGGACCCACCCCAAAACCCAGGCATGTGCCCTGACTGGGAATCAAACTGGCAATCTTTCAGTTCATAGGTCGGCACTCAATCCACTGAGTTATACCAGCCAGGGCAGGTATTCAATTTCTTGCCCTTTCTCTTCTCCTTCCAGCACCCCAATGATGCTATTGGTACACTTGAAGTTGTCCCAGAGATTCCTTACCCTATCCTCATCTTTTTTTATCCTTTTTTCTTTTTTTGCTGTTTTGATTGGATGTTTTTTCCTTCCTTATATTCCAAATCATTGGTTTGGGTCTTTGTTTTGTCTACTCTACTATTAATTTCCTGTAAATTATTCTTCATTTCAGTTAGTGTATCCTTTGTTTCTGACTGGATTTTTTCTTTTTTATGCTGTTGAGGTCCTCACTAAGTTCCTTGAGCATCCTTAAATCCAGAGTTTTGAACTCTGCATCTAGTAGATTACTCATCTCCATTTTGTTCAGCTCTTTTTCTGGAGTTTTATTGTGTTCTTTCATTTGGGCCATGTTTCTGTGTCTCCTCATTTTGGCAGCCTCCTTGTGTTTGTTTTTTATGTATTGGGTAGAGTGACCTAATATACTGGGTATTCTGTAGGGCCTAATGGTACAGCCTCCCTGATCACCCAAGCTGGACACTCAAGGCATACACCCTATGGGCCTTGCACGCCTTCCTCTTGTAGTTGAGCCTTGATTGCTATTGGTATGTCAATGGGAGGGGTTTACTCCCAGGTCAGTCAGCTGCAAGGACTGGCTATAACCACTGACCACTGACCTCCAGCCACTGTGGAGGATCGGCTGTGCAGGGGCCCACCCCACAGAGCAGGACTCACTTCAGCAGGGCTCTGGTGCCCACTGAGTCTCCCCCTTGAGTGTGTTCCCTGGGGCAGTGGTTGGTTGGTAATGCTTCAGTGTAATCTGAAGCTGCCCACTGGTGAACTGGCTCTAAAGTTTCCAAGGAGGTATGGGTCAAAGTCAACTGCCTCCTGTGTTCTACCCAGGACCATCCAGAATGAGCTACAAAGCAATTTGCAGATGGCTGCTACTTGTGCTGGTCTTGGAGGTGCCCAGGAGAGGCCAAGCAGCAAACCAAAGCTGGATGCCATTAGTGCCAGGCCAGGGGCCACTTAGTGAGAGGTAATGGGTATGCTGAGATCAGATGCTGCTTGTTTGAGAGATTTTAGGAAAATCTGAAGCCTGATCCAAAATAGGCCATTCATGTGGAAAATCCACTGGAAATAGACTAGGTGGGTGTGCAAACTGGGCAGGGTGTTATAGGAGACCGTTCTGGGTGGTGTGGGCCCAGCTCCCACTCAGAAAGGCCAATGGAAAGCAAGGTAGGGTACGCAGGACCCACACCCCCAGATAGGTTCTCCCATGGGAAATCAGGCCTGCATTGTACCTAGGCTGCTTTGAGACTTGCTTTTTTTGCTAAAACTCCCTCACCCTGAATTGAGGCAGCAAACGTTTACTGCATATCTTTAAAGTAACTTCCTAAAGTAAGTAACTTTTTACTTACTAAAGTCTATGCTAAACCTTACAAGGAGGAATGTAACCCAGTTCAACCACTTTTCCCTTTACATTTACAAATATCCTTCTTTTCTGATGTAATTAGCAACATCCTCTCCTTTCTTTTTCTGTAAAAGGTAACCACCTAAAGCAAACCTGTACATAGTAAACAAGGACCATCCTCAATGTAATGGGCCCAGAAAAGCAATAAAAGCCTGTCAAGGCAAGGGTTGGTGTGCTCTTCTCTTTAGAGAGTGGCTGTGCTGTCCCTTTTCCTTCACAGGATTCGGTAGTCCGTGTGAATTTGTCTGGTCTCAGCCACAATGCTGCGAACCCCACAAGCCAGGGTCCACATCAGGGTGTGGCCTGAAAGAATCATCAGGGCAGGATGAACAGTGTGAGCCAGGTTGATGCAGACTCACATATGGCACCTGCCTACCAGCTCTGTGCAGGGAGGGTTCATCAAAGAAACAATGGCCTCTGCCAGTGCTTCTGTCTGAGACAGCTATCCCCCAGCTCTTGTCCTAGTGCTGGACAACTCAGTTCCTCCCCAGATGTCTCTGCTGCCTTTCAAGTTGCTGCCCCAGTGCTGGAACTCAGAAGGAGTGAGTCCAAGTACGTGTGTGAGTGGGCCCTTTAAGAGGAACTGGGTGGGACTTCAGAAGCCCTCTGTCTGTCTCAGGCTTAATCCCTGCTGTTTTTTACAGCCAGAATTTATGAGGGCTTCTCTTCCTGGCACTGGAACTCTGGGATGGGGGGTCTGTTGTGGGGCTGGGACCCCTTTCTCCTCAGGGGGTACCTCCACAGCTGAGATATACCTCCTGGTTTTTATCTGCCACATATGGGTGTAGAACCAGCCCATTCAGAGTATCCACCCCTCCTACCAATCTCGATGCAATTTCTTTAGTTCCCTAGTTGTAGGGCTTCCATTCAGCCAGGTTCCAGGCAGTTCTGAGTGATGGTTGTTCCGTAGTTGAGTTGTAATTTTGATTGCAGAGTGTGTTTTCAAGTGAAGGAAGGTCCTGGCTAATTGTGAGAAGGATGAGAGATCTGGGGAAGAGCAATGGTGTATGTTATGGCTCTGTGATAGGTGAGAGTATGCCAAGAATAATAGGTAAGTTCTATTTAAAAGAGATAGTACATTTGCCCTTCATTATTTGCTGTCTTATGAACTCTCTCATTCAGGTAATCATACAGGAAGTACTGAATTCCTGTTACTTAACACTTGTTGTGCTGGATAACATATAATCACCCATAAGTATCCTTACTATGCTGATGAATTCCAAATAAACACCCTCCCTTTCCAACTGCACCCTTGTCATCTCGCTGCACATTGGTATGACCTAAGCATCATGTCACTGAGGGGGAGCAAAGTCTGCCACCCTAAAATATGCCGTTTGGGGGATATTTGTTATTTTAAGCTGGTTAATTTCAAGAAATGAAAGACTCAGGAAAAACCTTTGACCTTCTCCTTAACTGCCTAAAATAATTTAGCTGGAGGACTTGCTCTAGGAGGAGAGCTATCAGCATAGGTCACCGTAGTTTAACATAAACTAATGTGTGATAGACAGGGAGGAACCTAGCGAGGCCCCTTTGATCAAAGTCCTCTGTGTCGCATGGTTAAAGATGACCCAGCAAACATTTGTTTACCAAACATTTGCTTTTCCAGCTCCATGTTAATAACTTTTCTCCCCTTTGAAGTCCCAAATCACATCCCCTCTTCCTCCTTATAAACCTTCACACCCGATTGGTCCTCAGGGCCCCATATTCTTATGGAACCCATACATGTACGTACACAATGAAATTTGGTTATTTTCTCCAGTTATTCTGTCTCATGTCAATTTTTTAAATTAAATTTATTGGAGTGACATTGGTTCATAAGATCATATAGGTTTTCCTGTCAACTTGATTATTAGACCAGCCAGAAGTAGTAAGAGGGGAAATCCCTCCCCACCACCGTCACTTTACCACTAAAGGAAGTGGCCTTAAGTTCAGTACCATAGAAAAAAAAACAAAACCCAGCTACAGTGGTTTATTCATATGGGGATTTGTTTACCTAAAGCAATAAAAATCCAAAGTGTAAACAATCCAAGCCTGGCTATAAGGAAGTAGATATCTTTTAAATCAGTGTCACTGTTAGCTGGTTAGGCACTCCTCAAAGAATCCCAGAGAATGGTTGATTAGCACTTCAGGTTCAGGTCTTCTATTCTAACCTTGAGATTTAAGTTACTGCTTTAGCCTATCGTTTTAATAATTCTCCCCTGTTCTGTCTACAAATGTGAGGCTTCTCTTTAGAATCTCAAGATGTACTCAAGGCTATTCCCTGTCTCAGCAGACAGCACCCTTCAACTCCCATTCTTTAAATTTCTTTTGTACCATTTCTGCCCTCTCACATATGGTCTCACAGTTCTTTTTAACCTTTTAGCTCCTATATCAGTTAGAGGATATGTTTAGAGGTATAAAACAAAAACCCAGCTACAGTGATTTATTTATTCATATGGAGATGTGTTTACCTAAAGCAGTAAGAATCCAAGCCTTGCTAGAAAGAAGTAGGTATCTTTTATGATTCTGCTTCTCATAATTTAGCACTGACTGCTGCAGTCCCAAGCATTATATGCATTCCAGGTAGAAGAAAAAACAGGAAGATATCTATTTCTCTGCATCTCATTGGCCAATCAAGGTCACATGGCCACCCTTAACTGCCAAATAATCTGAAAAAGTAAGATTTTAAGTAAAGGAAAGGCTAGGTAAAAGGGGGCTAGAATGGGAGGTGAGTATGCTCCAGCACAGATTCCATCTCCGAAGCCCTACCTCCCCCCTTCATACTCCTCTGCATGAGCTGCCAGTCATTTGTGGATCCATCTACCACTGCAGTTGGATGGGTTGAGTATATGTGTTTCGGAATTAGGGATGCTTCTGATCAAGAACTGAAAAGAAGAGCCCTTGAGGTGACAGAATATCTAAAAATACTCAAATCTCTTCCTATGAAGATTTAGCCCTTTCTAGCATTTCTAATGTTATTTATTATGCTAAATATGTGCCTGTTGCCTTTCCAGCCTGAAGCTACAGAGGAATGGAAACGTCACTGTCTTCTTTTCTCTTTTTTAAATATTTTATTGTTTATGCTATTGCAGTTGTCCCACTTTCGCCCCCCCCCCCCGCCACAAGGCCACTCCCCACTTCCATAATCAGTCCCCTCACTGTAGTCCGTGTCCATGGGTCATGCATATGTTTTTTGACTAATCCTTTCCTTATTTCAGTCAGTCCTCACTTCCTCCATCCCCTCTTATAGTTGTCGGTCTGTTCCACAATTCCATGACTCTGGTTTTATTTCACTCATTAGTTTATTTTATTCATTAGATTCTTCGTGTAAGTGAGATATACATGGTATTTGTCTTTCACTAACTGGCTTATTTCACTTAGTGTAATAGTCTCCAGTTCCAGCCTTGCTGTTGCAAAAGGTAAGAGTTCCTTCTTTCCTTCTGCTGCTGCCCTTTCTGATGGGCACTTAGGCTGTTTCCAGATCTTGGCTATTGTAAATAACGCTGCTATGAGCATAGGGGTGCATAAATTCTTTTGAATTGGTGTTTCAGGATTCTTAGTTACATCTCCAGCAGTGGAATTACTGGGGCAAAAGGCAGTTCCATTTTTATTTTTCTGAGAAAATTCCAAACTGTTTTCCACAGTGGCTTCATCAGTCTGCATTCCTACCAACAATGCACCAGGGTTCCCTTTTCTCCACAACCTCACCATCACTTGTTGCTTGTTGACTTGGTTATGATTGCCATTCTTACTGGTGTGAAGTGGTGTCTCATTGTGGTTTTAATTTGCATCTCTCTGATGGCTAGTGATGCTGAGCATCCTTTCATATGTCTCTGGGCCCTCTGTATATCCTCCTTGGAGAAGTGTTTGTTCAGGTCCTTTGCCCATTTTTAGTTGGATTGTTTGTCCTGGTGTTGAGTCATGAAAGCTATTTATATATTTTGGAGATCAAACCCTTGTCCGATGTATTGTGACAAATACATTCTCCCATACCATCAGTTCCTTTTCTATTTTGATGGTGGTTTCTTTAATGTACAGAAGCTTTTTTTAAAGTTATTTTTAAAGATTATTTATTTATTTTTAGAAAGAAGAAGGGAGAGAGAAATACAACCATGTGTGAGAGGAGAGAAACATCCATCGGTTGCCCCTTGCACACCCCCAACTGGGGAACTCACCCGCAACCCAGGCATGTGCCCTGACTGGGAATGGAACCAGTGACTTTTCAATTCGCAGGCTGGCACTCAATCCCCTGAGCCACACTAACAAGGGAAACGTGCAGAAGTTTTTTGACTTGATGTAGTCCCATTTGTTTATTTTTTCCGTTGCTTCCCTTGCCCTACGAGATATATTGGCAAAAATATTGCTACCTGAAATATGCTTAATTTTACTGCTTGTGTTTTCCTCTAGGATTTGTATGGTATCATGACATATATTTAAGTCTTTTATCCATTTTGACTTTATTCTGATGTATGGTATAAGATGGTGTCCAGTTTCATTTTTTTGCAGGTACCAGTCCAGTTCTCCCAGCACTGTTTATTTAAGAGACTGTTTTTATCCTATTGTATGTTCTTGCCTCCTTTGTCAAATATTAATTGACCATAAAGACCCGGGTTTATTTCTGTGCTCTCTATTCTGTTCCATTGATCTTTATGTCTGCTCTTATGCCAGTACCAGGCTGTTTTTATTACAGTGGGAAAGGCCACAACTACCCCTTTAATTCAGTAGATGTCAGACTACAATAGTAGGAAGAGCTTGGAAATGGAATTAGTCTTCAACATTTTATATTTTCCTTTGGATATGTAATCCCCCAACCAAACTCAACAGGTGTAAAACTTAAGTCTTTATCTTATTCTTGCCCTTTTAGAAGTACTTTTTGGCCATATAAATGCTTTCCTCATCTACTGTACTTTCCTATTTTTGTTACTGGCACTATTCAACCACTCAGGCCCCAAATCGGAGTCATCTTGACAAGTTTTCCATCACATCCTTCCCTATGTGCAGCCAACGGGTTCACAAGTCTAGCTGGCTCTTCCTTTTTAACGTCTCTTTTATCTGTTTTATCTCTTTTCCATTCCCTTTGCTACCACACAACACAGGCTCTCATTTTAACTACTGAACTCCTAACTTACTTCCCTGCTTCTGTTTCTCTCTTTTTCAAGCCAACACAATTGGATCATTTTCTAAAACATCACATAAAAGCCCTATTGACCCAGGAGAGAATAATCAGTTTGTATGGAATTATTTGAAAAATACATATATACATTAAACATCTTATTTTATCTTCACACATATAAAACATGAAAACGTCATTTGTTAGATCTTTAATGGAGAGCCAAGACCTTTTCATTGAAAATGGATTTGTTGATTGGGCTACTGAGTGTTCTTTCTAGAAGATACACACCCGTGATGCATCACCTGTAATGTTCCGGATATGACTTTTGTACAGTGTGGTAAGAACCTACGTACAGTTTTGAAATAAGTGCAGGACCCACCTAGATTTCAGTGACTTTCCCTAATCTTTTACTGTTGTTTACAGGTTGGATAATTTAACCAACTCATCTCTACAGAGTCCCTCTAAAACATTCAATTTACTATGAAAAACTTTTGTTTCTACACTCATATTATACTGGTTATAATACATTATAACCTAATGTTGAATTGACTCTATAGAGGTTCAGGTTCCAGATCAGAATAAGCACACTTCTCCCCATCTCTCCCACTGAATGCAACTATAAAATCTGAAAAGAAGGCATAGAGAGGCTATTTGTCTGCAAAGTAAATAATGGCAGGCCGACTGAAGGAAAAAGCCAGAACATGAAGTAGCACTCTTTGAAGCAGCATTGAGTTTACCACGGTTTTTCCTTTCGTCTTCCCAAGGCTTAGCCCCACAGGTAGACTGAAATTTATAGCAGAATGATATAAATAGAGCCCCACTTTTCAGGCCTGAGAACCAAAAAGGGGACGTCAAGGAAACTGGAAAGTACCAGAAGGTCTAAGAAAGAAAAGAGCTAAAGAAAGTGACCCCATAAAGTTACTTATGAATCCCAGGCCCATGTACGGATCTGACTCAACAGTCTATCTTCATAGACAGACTACTTGCCCATGGCTCAGACTGGCCGCTGGGTGGTGCACACTTGGGACAGGACCGAAAAGCACTGCCAAGGCATGAAAAGTGAGTTGGCACTACAACCACCGCCCATGGAAGGTGGCTTGGAAATTGTGACCTAACCTAACCAGATTGATGGTGTGTTAAAACAAAAATAGCAATACTCTCCACGGGATTTAAACAAGACTGAAAGTCTCATAGCATAGTATTTAAAAGGTCCAAGATATAATCCAAAATTATTTGGTATCACAAACAAGGCAAATCTCAATTTGACTAGGAAAAGGTAATTAACAGACACCAAAGCCAAGATGACATAGATGTTAGAATTACCTGATGTAAACTTTAAAGCACCTATTATATAACACCCCAATAAGCGATCACAAACACTTTTTTTTTTTAAAGATTTTATTTATTTATTTTCAGAGAGAGGAGAAAGGAGGGAGAAAGAGCAATGTATGGTTGCCTCTCACATGGCCCTCGCTGGGGACCAGCCTGCAACCCAGGCACATGCCCCGACTGGGAATCGAACTGGGACCCTCTGGTTCCCAGCCCACGTTCAATCCACTGAGCTACACCAGCCGGGCACAAACACTCTTGAATCAAATAAAAAATTAAAATGCCTTGGCTAGAAAAGAGAAGATATAATGAAGAACTAAATGAGAATTTGAGAACTAAAAAAATGCAATAACTGAAATAAACTCACTTGCTGGGCTCAACAGCAGAACAGAGATAATAGAGCAAGAATCAATGGAGTTGAAGATCGATCAATAGAAATTACCCAATTTGAATAATAGAGAAAAGAAGATTGAAAAAAAATTAACTGAGCCTTGGGAACTTATGGGATAATAACAAAAGTTTAACTCCAAGTTAGGATATTACCTCAAACCTATTAAAATAGTTTTTTAAAAAAATACTGACAGTACCAAATGCTGATAAGAATTTGCCTAATATGCCTCTCAGGTATACTTGCCCTTCAGTTATATTTGTTGATATTCTTCTAAATCAATCTGTTACTTTATTTTCCTTCTTTGGCCATTAACATTTTGTAAATGTAATTTTTACTACTCTTCATCCAGCATAATGAGATGGTGAATTAATAGCAGAAGATCTGCTAACTTTAATCTTTGAAGAGACATTCAGTTTGAGTCCTAGAAAGTTCAAAAGCACACTGTCTTCCCAGTTCCTCCCTCAACCTGTATCAGCTCTGAGATCTCTACCTTGGTTATAAATATCATTTCCTGATAATTATCTATGCTGATCATCTGGATCATCTCTTTTCATGCACAGTGCAATTTCTCACCACATCTGGGCAATATTTCTGTTCTGTGTTCCTGCCTTTCCATTCTTTTTCCAAAACCTATCCAATTCTATTTCCTTAAGAGAGGTGTTGTTCCCACATGCCAGACACGGGCTCAAGCACAATGGAGGGGACATTCATCATGTCTGGGGCTACCCAGCATGTTTAAATACCATGCTGATGTCTGGGGGAAATCCCCTAGCTCTTTTAGCCTGTTTATTTAGGGTTCACCGATTTGGCCAGAGGCAAAATCTGGTTTTGGAGGATTGAAGCTAGTACAGTCTCAGGGCCTTCTTTAAGAGAAAGCAACAAAATTATATAAATTTAAAATTAGGTAACAAGTTTAGTAATTATTTAGATTGAGAAAAAATAATACTAATTAACAAATTACAAATATTTAAAAGCTTACCAGTATCACAACTATCACAAACCCAGAAAAAAAAGTGTAAATTTAAAAGTAATTGCCTAATGCATCTCTTTATTATTTTTTGTTATTTTAGCTGCATACTCTTTGTGTCTTCATATACAATGATTTTGTAACATTTTTTTATAATAAATACAAAGGAAACTTTATTCTATCCTTTAGCAAGATCAATCAATTTTTATTATTATTGATAGTTTAGAAAAGTTTCTTTAAGTTTCACAACTCATGGTTGATAATATGTCAATTTAGTAAGTGTGACAGGGGAAGGCAGATTTGTAACTACAATATTTTCCTTTTGCAAATTATCCAAAACCTATGACATTTCTAGGACCGGGGTCGGGGGAAGGGGTATGCAGTTGAGGGGTCCTGAAGCTCAACCTTCATAAGCTCTATGGTATCTTCACCCCTGCATTTAATTAGGCTTTACCAATCAGACATAATTCTGAAGATTTCACGACAGAAATGAAAGCTGTGGGAAGCCGGAGCCCTCACAATCTTCCATTTCACAACAGGGGCCTCACTCTTCCAGAAGCTCCCTGGTGCAACATCTTGTGTTGAGTCCCCAGAGTCACTGGTGGGGCTGCCGCGCCTGCGCAGAGCGGCAGTTCTGATCTCTCCACGGTGCGTGGTGGGTCTGGCTGCAGAGCCTCTCGGCGTGACTCTTCAGCCCTCTCGGAGATTCCAAGAGATACCAAACACCCTTTATTAAATTAAAATTTTGTTTTCTTGCCAGAATTAGCCAGAGTAGTTTCTGTTTGCAACAGCAAATCTCGACTGATACAATGTGGGAGGGAGTGTGCTCTACAGGCTCTACCAGGCCAAGGCTGGGGCTGAGGCAGAGTGAGATGATGGAATAATGCAGGATTGGAAGAGTGAATCAGAACACAGTGCACAGGAGAAAACTAATATCCAAATACCAGAAAATAAGGATGAAGGTCAAATACACGGGACCCAGATTTGAAGGTTGAAGTCAGGAAGCCAAAGGAGATTGAAAAATAAACAAAGTTGGGTGATAGGTATGAGGGTTGGGTGGCCTTAAAAAGGGATACAAGAAGGCTGAACGATGCTGTAACTCAGGCTCCCTTTATCTTGAACTTGAACACACAAAACCTTCTAACTGCTTCCCACTTTGTTTTCTGCCCTGTAGCAAGTTCTTTACACAAATAGCCACTTGGGGCCCTTGTGATTGCCCTACTTAAAAACAAACAGCAAAACAATTGTGGCTCCCCACTGCCAACAAAACATCACAGAACTCATTAGCCGGGCATTTTTGACCCTCCCTCATCTAGGTCAGTCCATCTCTCCTACTTATTTCCCACTAATCTCCTCTTACTCTACACTAGAGCTACACGAGGACACTGTTTGGTGTGTCCTGGACATGGATTTCATTTTCCCACATGCATGCTGTTCTTTCTTTCTGGATGCCCTCTGAGCACATCCAAATCCCTCTGTTTTTGAAAGTCCAATTCAAATGCCACATTATTTCCTTCTGCAGCAACATTTCCTCCCCTGAGACACATTAACTGTACTTCTCATGTTACTTTTTGCTTTCCACCTTGCATTACAGCTGTTTAGGCACATATATTTATATTCTCTAATTAGGAGCCATAAGCTTACTTTGGGTAGAATTCTTGACACAGTGCCTCCTCTATTACAGGTATCCAATATAGTATAGAATGAAGCGTTGAATGAAGCAAATTTTGACACACAATTTCTGTAAAACCTAGAGCAGGTGATGGTAGCCTAAGGTGTGGTGGGAAAAGTATAAGCTTTGATATCCGACAAGCAGGTGTTATAATCACAACTCTGTAGCTGACTAATGAAGAAATCTTTCCACACAGAGCCACTGGGAATATGGAGATAGTAAATCCTACAACATAGGATTATTCTGAGAATTAAGGTTCTAGGAGGCACCTCATACAATTTCTGGCACAAGAGATGCTAACTGAATGTTGATGATTCCCTTGCTTTAGTCTTTTTCTTCAGTCTTAGAATCTCTAATTCTGTGCATTGGTCCTCACACGCTCAGTTTTCTGGTCTGTTCTCATACTCCATTTTATCTATTGATTATTTATCTATTGCTCTTAAAATTTTGACCGGTCATGCTGACAACAAAACGGCGCCAGGTGTTAGACCTTGGTTCAACAACCTCGGTACTTGAACACTGGCTAAGAAAGAATTTAGAGCCAATACTCAAACTCTAAGAGAAAGTTTATTTAGAAAATCAACAGCCCTGGCCAGGTAGCTCTGATGGTTAGAGTGCTGTCCTGATATACCAAGGTTGTGGGTTTGATTCCCATCAGTGTACATTTAAGAAAATAAATCAATGTTTCTCTTTGTCTCTCTCTTTTTTGAGCTATCCCCTGGCTAAAATTAATCAATAAATTTAAAAAAAGAAGAAAAAGAAAGAAAAAAGTCACAAAGGTAAAAGTGAGCTGTGGAAGAAATGGGCTCAGGAAATGAATTACCAAGGCAAAAGAAGGGCCCTTGGAGCTTAGGAGAGAGAGTTACACGCTTTGAGATTTAGAGATGAAAGAGGGAGGAAAAGCACAGTCATGCTGGGGGGAGAAGGGAGGACAGAGAGCTTTCATCTAGAGCTCTCAGGGGAGGATCTCTCCAGGGGTTAATGCTAAAGGGAGTGGTTTTGAATGGGCTTGTAGTTGTGCCTGCTGCTAGGTACCCAGGGCTCTCTGCCCTGGTGACCGTCTGCACCTGGCCTATCATTCCGACTCGCTCATGCCTGTCTGAATACCTACTGCAGTAGGGTAGGATACCTCAAGCGTGACCTGAGCAGTTCATAGAACAGTGAGAATATTACCTGGCATGATCAGGAGCCTATACTTCTATTCTTACAGTACAAGATAGCCATATCATACTTTCACTAATTTTAAGTTTGTGATTAACTAAAATCTTCAGATTTTTTTAGGACAGCCTACCTCCAGGTCACAAGTCCACTTCACGCTTGAAGCTAAATGCAAATGTTTATACATATCTGTTATGTTTCACTAGTTTATTTAAGAACTGAATTTTACTTTACCAAAATCACTTTCAACCTTGGTTTTAATAATTTTTAAAAAGATATTGAGGCCCTGGCTTACTCAGTGGATTGAGTACTGGCCTGCGAACCAAATGGTTGCTGGTTCCATTCCCAGTCAGGGCACAGACCTGGGTTGCAGGCCAGGTCCTCAGTTAGGGGCGTGCAAGAGACAACCGATCAACATATCCCTCACACATTGATGCTTCAGATGCTTCTTTCCCTCTCCTTCTCCCTGCCTTCCCCTTTCTCTAAAAATGAAAATAAATAAAATCTTTATAAAAAAGAAATCGGTGGGCAGAGGGTGATGGAAGGGGCACTAAGCAATAACTTCAGAACATTCTCCTTAGTCTTATTTAATTGCAAAATAAACACCTCCCACAGCGCTCGGTAATGCAGGCCAGTGTTTGTGAGTATGTGGAGGGAAAAGGATAAATCTTATACTTCGCCTTTGGTAATCATGCCGCCTAAGTAATTAAACTTAATCAGTAATTGAATAACAAATGTATTTTTAGAGATCAACTTAAGGAAAATGAAAAAGATTACATTCCTTTACTTTCTCAACTAGAAAGAATTCTCCTGTGTTTTAACTAAACATTGTATTGTTCCACCAACAGCGCTGCCCAAAACTTGATTAGCAGAAATATTCTTACTCTATTGCACAAATTTAAGAAATTGTTAGATTCTATGCAGATAAAATTATATTTTTTATTGAGAACATGTAAATAAACAAAGCAATCTAAATTTAAAACCTCTTACTGAGGTTTTTTGGAATAACTTCTCCATAGAGGAGCCATAAGTGTATAGGACATATTCTTGGGAGGTTTCTAATTTCCCTTATCAATGTCAGCCCTACACACATAAAATGTAATTTTAAAGGGAAGGAGAGTTAAAATAAAGAGAAACTTCTCCAACACAATTTCTGTAAAAGTGAAATACTTTAGTAGATTAAAGAAGAAAAATTCTGCTAAAATTTATTTTTAAACCTCAGCCCACGTTTCCCAAGAAAATGAGATGAAAGTCTAAAGCAATAAGAATATTATAAGAAACTTGTGGGACTCATGTAGTCTAGAGCCAATACATTTTTTTAACATTAAGGACTATCTGGGACATTGAATATGTACCTTAAAATGTATTTTTAAAAATTCTAACCTGAGGTCCAAACAAAAATGATCCATGAAATCAGTCTTGGGATTTCAGTGCCAAAAAGTTAGAAGATAGGAAAGGTGGAACTGGGCATTGGAATGGGACCAATAAGAGCCACGGAGAGATATTTCCTGGTAACCTCTAAGAAAAGAATATCCCTTGTTTAAAGAGAGCAGCAGAAGAGAAACACTTTTCTCTTCTCAACTTTGTAAAATAGGGATGTAAGCCTTGTAAAGTCTGCATCCATTCCGTCATAAACAGGGACGCTACCTTGAGAATGAGCCAATACTCAGAGATGAGCATAGCTAGGAGGATTGTGAAAACAGGAGCTGGAGTTACTTAATTAAACCAACCTCAGAGCCTGCTCGGTCTCTGGACTTCCAGTTATGTGAGCCAATAAATCTGAGTTATTGCAGCCAGCTGAGGAGGAGCTTTCTGTTACTTATAGTATGTTATCCACTCCTTCATTTTACAGAGAATGACTAAGTCCTCTTCAAATTTAAGTGACTTGCCTGATGTATCAGAACATAGATTAAATAACTCAAAACAATTCTCTTTCCTTACCACAGGCAGATTAAATATTGAGGGTACATACATAATTGATAGAAACATTAAGAAGAGTACAAGTACAATCAGGATGAAGAAAATACTCGTTCTTATCTGATCAATCCAGGACGTCTAGAGACAGAATTGGAAGTGTTGGAAAGGAGAGAAAGGATCAGAAAACTAGCCATCAGAGAGATGCAAATTAAAACCACAATGAGATATTACCTCACACCTGTCAGAATGACCATCATTAATAAATTAACAAACAACAAGTGCTGGTGAGGATGTGGAGAAAAGGGAACCCTAGTGCCCTATTGGTGGAAATGCAGACTGGTGCAGCCACAGTGGAAAACAGTATGGAATTTCTTCAGAAAACTAAAAATGGAACTGCCTTTTGACTCAGCAACTCCACTGTTGGGAATATATCCTAAGAATCCCAAGTCACCAATTCAAAAGGACTTATGCACCCCTATGTTCATAGCAGCACTATTTGCAATTGCCAAGTGCTGGAAACAACCTAAGTGCCCATCAGTAAATGAGTGAATCAAAAACTGTGGTACAATTACACAATGGAATACTATGCAGCAGAAAGAAGATACTCTTACCTTTTGCAATAGCATGGATGGAACTGGAGAATCTTATGCTAAGTGAAATAAGCCTGTCAGTGAAAGACAAATACTGTATAATCTCTCCTATACAAGGAATCTAATGAATAAAATAAATGAACAAACAAAATAGAACCACAGGTGCAGAAACATGGAACGGACTGACAGTGACCAGAGGGAGGGGGAAAGAGGATAAGTGTGGAAAGAAGGGAAAAGGACGAGTCAAAGAACATGTGTGAATGACCCATGAACATGGACAACAGTGTGGAGATGGACTGTGGGAGTGAGGGCTGGGATGCGCGGAGGAGGGCAAAAAGGTAAAAATTGGAACAACTGTAATAAAATAACAATAAAAAATGATATTAAAAATCTGAAAACTAGCTTTTTGTGTCAGTAAGTTGACTCTTACGTCCTTCCCTCCAGCCTCATCTTTATTCTTCTTAGTTGGGACTATGCCCTGCCCAACATTTACCCTGTCTGTCTGTTTCATTGCCCTCCTGATTATGGGTCTCAAGATCCCTGTGCTGCTCCATTTTTCCCCCTGGCAGTTGCCCACCTGCACCTCTGCCCACTGTTGAATACTTCAGCTCCTATATTTATACTCTCTCCTATGATTTGTAAATCATAATTACATTTTCAACATAGCTTCCATATTTTTTAAATGGTTAAGACACATTTTTTGTGAAAATGTAGACCGTGTTGATCTTCTATATTAAAAAAAAACATATTAACCATTTGGGTAAGTAGGAATTTTACTGTATTTGGCCACCTTAAATTTCTTGGCAGCTTCAAACCATTCTGTTTCAATGACATTAACATTTTTGTTCCAAAAAGTGTTATACTAAGATACTCTCAATTTATACATTCTATGTCATGATTTTGTGATTAAATTTCTTCTTTTAAGTCTTGGCAAACTAAATTATGAATAGGGATTATCAATCAAATCTGAATGTGATTTTTAACAAACATTGTATAATTATAATGAGCAGGAAAGTCTCCTCAGACCATAGAACAGTGCCTGGCATATAGTCCATGACAAATAAATATTTGTTGAATAAATATTTGAATCAATGATTTCTTTTTGTTCCTTTTGGGGCAGGGGTTTTAGTTTATTTTTGTTTTTACCTCCTTGACCTAAATGAATGATTTTTGACATAACTTTGTGATCTATTTGTGCATTTCAAGTTTTTAAATAATTTTATTAAAAATAATACCTCTCAGGTCAGTTTAATATCAAAATCTTTAAAATTTCAAATCAATAGATATGACAGAAAATAAAAAGCTGTGGCAATAGTTACAGGGCTATATCTGTGATGTTATTGTTTGAACCTACCAATTAGAAACAGAGTTGGACAGATACCACAGAAAGCTTTGGCTTACTGGGGCATGATCATGCAAGGAACCATAGAAGGTATCCTTTCCTCCCTGGGACTGTGCAGAGCAGTTAGTGTTACAGTTCATCTAAACTGTGACACTCTTTCACACACGGGCACGCACCTCACTTTCTTGCTATCCATCTATATGCCGTGGCTCAAATCAATAAAACCAATATAGGTTTTTATAGCCGGCACCGATAGAGTACAACACCTTTGTCTTCTGAATATTTCCAAGTTTGCTGTGGGGTCACACTATTGAGTATTTAAGGAAAACAGAATTTGAAAGACCTGTGCAGTTCTGTACTAGAAAAATATAATAAATTGTGTTTGTTAATAAATTAGGCATAGTCAGAATCCTGCTGCTGGGTTTTTGGGGTTTTTTTTGGTAACTTATATTCTTCTCTTTTTTGTTGTTGTTCTTGTTTTAATGATTTCAAACTTTAAATTGTTCGGGGTTTAAATTGCTTATTACCTTAATGTACAGTTGCCATTACATCTAAATGTATAGCCATATCCTCATTAGCTGGAAACTTGAAATGGAAACATTGTCATTTCATTGGTGTCAGTCTATTTAACCAATTATACCTTTCTAGAAACTGTAGTCTAAAAATTAGATACACATACTGTAGAAGCTATGGTCCAAAATTTCTTCATTTGTAATTTAAAATCCTAAATATCCAGAACACCAACCTTTGAAGTAAGCCATGAGTAGTCACTGATGCACACATTGATTTTATATTTTAAGATACTTGATGTCTTCTTTCTTCACGCCAGAAACAAAAGTATTCTTGAAAAAAAGTGTTAACTACTTGATCAACGACTGAGAAGGAATATGCACCTAAGTTTCATTCAACAATGTCCATGGTTCATTGCCCCTGGCTTGGCTGTCTGCCCCTAATTTTGTGTATCCAGGGCCACTTTTGCACAGATATTTGAAGACAAGGTTTACAAAGAACGTATCCTGATTTTTAAGTGAAGCTAGCAAGGATTAAAAAGTGCGCCACTTGGCTGTAGATCAGCTGTAATTTTTTTTCTTTCATGATCAGTGTTCACATAACAAGGTGAATTTAATCCCCTAGCTAAATTTTACTGACTGCCACTGGGGAAGTGGGGAAGGGGAGAAGCTCTTTCTAACATTTGCTGTTCTAAGAACTATAGTCATTGAATTATTTCCTTACTAAATTATGTGGTAAACAAGTTATCTTCAGTTTTAGGCTGTCAAGGAGACTGAGAAATCCTAAGTATTTTCATTTGTTTTCCCAGGGCAATGGTTTTCGGATCAAACCAGCACTGTCATTTCCAGTCACTGAGCGCAAAGAAGTTAAAAAAGACAAGAACAGTGTCAATGACCTTTTGGCATTCAACAAGAAGCCATTAGTAATCCTTGAAAGTGTGTATGAATTTTCCTATAGATTCTAGGAAACAGCACTTGAAAATAAATTTCCATCCAGGAGAATTAAAGAAACGCTCACCACTCTTCATTAGTGGCCTCCTCACTGGCGGCAGGTTTAGGACTGAGTGAGCAGGCCCGAAGCAGCAGCTGGTCTAGTGACTGGCAGACACAGGTCGCTTCTGCTTGGGAGTGCAGACTGTGAGTACAGATCTTACCTGTCCGCCGACTTTGTTCTGAGATTCAAATATCTCACCCACTAGTTGGTGGGAAATGATGCCATTTGCATTTTTTCAACAAATGCTTGTAGTTTCAAAGTAACTTGGAAAAAGGAAAGAGCACAAACCTTCGAATCAAATAATTTGTGTGACAGCAGCCTGAGTGTTTCCTGTAGGGGTGATCGAGGTCTCAGTTCTTCCTGTCTTTGTGCCTCCAAATAGAGCTTTCCTGCAACAAACTGGTGCAGGGCTTGTTCCTAGAGATTCTGAATTATGGACCTGACGATCCCACTTCCAGAAGGGAGGCAGAAGAGATTTTACTTTTAATTTTGCAAGTTTTATATACTGTTTGAGTTATTCCATGCTTATGCAGAGTTTTTTTACTTTAAAACTTAATTTGAAAAGCATGTGTGCTCCGTATGGCCTTTCCTCAGCACTAGTAGTTATAGCTGTTCTAGGTACTCAAAATACCTACCCAACATCAAAACAAACAAGTCTCCATAGTTTTTAATGTATTGGACTGGTATTCTAAATTCTCAGGATTAAAAAATGGAGTTGAAAGTCTGCCTCTGCTGATATATAAAATTAGACAAGTTCTATAACCTCTCTGAGCCTCAGATTGGTCAACTGTGTAATGGGTACTTTAATTCTGTGCTTAGTTCTCAAGAGCAAGTAGGTTTAAATTATATGATGCATGTAGATCGGTTTTACGTAGTAGGTGTTCAATAATTGTTTCTAGCCCTCACCCTCACTCCTCCTCCAACAATAAAAGGTAGTTTATTAATTCACTTATTCATATCATTTTTCATGCAAATATATGGCTCTTCTACTTACAAATGTAGAAAATATACAAATACTTCCTGAACAGAGTATCCCAGTCTGAACCCAAAGGCAAATAGGAGTTATTATACAAGATTTTTTCCAGTTAGCAAATGCTCTCTGATTTTTTTCTGTTAGCTTTTCTTGTCACCTGCCATTTGTATACCAATATTTCTTTACAGGTATTTGTTTACATATAACCTCCGCCTTTACAGCTTCACAAAACTCAAGGAATGCTTCAAGGGGTGGTGTGTTTTCAGATAGGGGACAGATGGATTTGGGGTATGAATGAGTCTTTGTTTTTTGTTGTTGATGGTAACATTTCATGCCTGCCAGGTGGGCTCACAGTCCAGGGACTGAAATTAAACAAGGAAACAGATAGCGTATACTATTTTATTGTGTGGTCTATGTCTGTGCCTTTATAGTTTTCCCAAATACTTTACCTCATTGATCAAGTTTGATATTGTTATTTAGCATTCTACTGCCCACTCTGGAGAGGGTCTTGGACTCCCCCATTGGTATCACCTGGACACCTGTTAGAAATCCAGAACTTGCCCTGGGTCGGGTAACTCAATTGGCTAGAGCATCCTCCTGATAGGCCAAGTTTGCTTGTTTTATGCCAGGTCAGAGCACATACAAGAAGCAACCAATGAATGCATAAATAAGTGGAACAACAAGTCTCTCTCTCTCTCTTTCCAAAATTAAAAAAAAATCCAGAATTTCAACTGTCCCCACCCTAACTGCAGAATCAGAATCTGCATTTCAATAACATCCCCACGTGTGGTTTTTACTTTTGTTCTGGGCATTACAAAAAACAGGAAAGGCACCCTGATATGCATAGTCCCCTAGAGCCATTTCTCCTGTCCCCCTTAGAAAAGGCCTGAGTCACCTGTGGAGCTAGACTCCTTGGCCCCCGGGGAGTGGCCCTTCTCCTGTTTCCCACAGTTGTTCCTGCTAAACGTTTGAGATTGCATCTGACAGAGCCTGCAACTTTGTCCTTTGCTGGAATCAGATTTCTGGTCATGGGTCGGATCACTGCTTGAACCAGTTTCTTCCTCCACACCTGGTAAATTCTCCAGGGAATCATGGGAGTACATGCAGATTTCTGCCGGCCTGCCTGCCTGTATTGGAAGTGATGAGAGCAGTGGAGAATTGTCTTCCAGATTCTAGGAAATGATTAACTTTTTAAAATGATTTTATTTATTTTTTAGAGAGAGGGGAAGAGAAGGAGGAAAAGAGGGAGAGAAACATTGGTTGGTTGCCTCACACGCCCCCTAACTGGGGACTGGCCTGCAACCCAGGCATGTGCCCTGACTGGAATCAAACCATCAATCAACCTTTCAGTTCACAGGCTAACGCTGAATCCACTAAGCCACACCAGACCAGGTTCAGTGGTTAACTTTTGAAGGCAACTCTTCATAAGTGTTTGAGTGTGCGAGGTGTTTGTGTGTAGGGCATAGAAAACCTCTTTAAAGTGTTTCCGCACAAAGTTACACTCCCCTTTTCCTTATCAATCAATGGCCCAATTTCAAAGTCTTATGACCTCCAGTCAGTAGTAATATGAATAAATTCCAGGGATCTTCTATACACCATCATGCCTATGTTGTTAACCATAAGGTGTTATGTCTTTAAAAATGTGTTGAGAAGGTAGATCTGTTACCACAAGGAAAAAAGGAGTGGTGTGGGGAGACAGAAGAAAACTTTTGTAGGCAATGGATATGTTTGTTACCTGGATTGTGGTGCTGATAACATGAATGTATATGTATGTCCAAACTCACCAAATTGCACACATTTATTATGTGTAGTTTTTTTTGTAGGCCCATTATACTTTGATAAAGCTGGAGAAAAAAAGAATAGTTCTGTTCTGTCAGAAATCTCTCAATTGCCGTGGAAGGGAAGCCGGTATGCCTTCTGCCTGATGCTGCCCTGTAGTGACCTAGGGGCTGACTAAACACTTACGTAGCCTCTGGGAGTCCACAGACCAGTTCTGGGGATGTGCCCCGAGGAATCAGCATCTGATTGCAATCATGCCCATAAGCTACAGTGCTCAGAGAGGAAGCTTCAGGTTACAATTTCTACTCTGTTCCTCTTAGCAGTGTTTGCTTAATATTACTAAAAGGAGGGCATATCACTGTGTATGTTGGAAGCCTGTTTTTAGCAGATTTCATCAAGACCTTCACAGTGGTTTGGATGGTTATTGAATGCTTAAGTTCAGCAGACTTGCCTGCTCTTAAATGTCAGTTCCTCATTTCAAATGACTGCTCAGACTTGAAAGACCATCTCCAACTACTAACCCCAAATGCTGCATAAATCAACTCATTTTTCTTCCCTCCCCGCCCCCCTCTCAAAATACCACTTCCTCTGGATTCCCCACTTCTGTTCCCATTTCTTTAAATAAATCCTTTTTATACTCTCTCAGGCTCGACATTATATTTAATTACTCCTCAAATTATTTTTATAAAAGTTTAATAGGTTTAATTTTTGTAAGACTACCCCATGGAACTGTTCCCTTTTTGGCATCATGTCTGTAATCTTTGCAGGTACCAGCAGCAGAACTCTGGTCCTTGGCTCTGGAGTTCAGCCCAAATGCTTAGCCTTATTCAAGTGATGGATAATTGAAAGTGAGTCTTTTGTGCTTATTTTAGTTTGGCGGTCCTCGACCTTTTTGGCTCCAGTTGGGGACCACTGTTTTAGTTAACTAGTCACACTAACAAATGGATAAGTAACAAATGAGAGCAAAACGCAAGCCAAAGGAAATATTTCAGAGTAAAGATTCCTATTTACCCATCGATCACGTCAAAAATAATAAAAAAATATATAAAACTAAGTTCCTGTAATTATCAAGCACTGCTTCACCTATGTTCATCCTCACCTAAACCAAATAGAAAACCTTTATTTCACCAAGTGCTGTTGTGGTTACCCTGTCAGTGGACCGACTGTGTCAGCATCAGAAGAGATCTTGTTATTTTATTTTAGTCGGCTTCATTTTGCCTTATGCCATTTTAAAAATTATTTAGTTGTGGATAACCAACATGTGCAAAGTACCAACTTTAATAGTTACAAAGGATATACAACAAATATAAAGTGTCCTTCCCATCCCATCCTGCAACCACTCAATTCCCCTCGCTGCATCCACTGCACCAGCTTTTTTATTTTCTTCTAGAAACATACCTTGTTTGTAGTAGATATCTTGGTTAGTTTGTTTAATATCCAATCTCAACCTCCTGCTGGTATGCCTTCTCGTGTTGCAGAGGATAGAAAGCTAAAAATCTAACTTCTTCCAGATTCCATTATAACCAGAGTTCCTGAGTGATTTAGGTTCCTCTAAACAGATATACTTGTATGACACTTGATTTTGAAATTGAGCTAGGTGAGGAGAGAGACAGGGCAAGACGCAACCATTTTGCTGGTGCGGTTCATGGCAGAGGCTGCAAGATTCAGCTGTGCAGGACTGGATTCCCAGTTGAACAGGGGCAGCTTTCTAATTGCAGTGGAGCTGATGGTTTTATAGACAACCCCATCCGTGGCTTCCAGATTCCATAGACACATACCTGATTATATATGTCAGCTCTCTGGTGGCCTAGTTCTGCACTGTGATCTTTGGCAATGACTCCTGGGAGTTTAGCTGAAGTCTAATAATTCAACCAATAGTTCTAAGGTATAAATGAGGTAACATACATATACGTAGATCAAAGTCCAGAAATTGATGAAATGTATGCAGAATTAAGATCTGGTACAGGTGGCATTGCAAGTTCATATGAGAAATACAGATTACTCTTCTCAAACATTTTGAATAGCTAGTCATTGAAGAGAAAAGGAACCTGAATTTCAATCTTACTCTGTCCACCATACATCAAATCCAGATATATCATTTTATTTTTTTTAAAGATTTTATTTATTTATTTTTAGACAGAAGGGAAGGGAGGGAGAAAGAGAGGGAGAGAAACATCAATGTGCGATTGCCTCTCACGTGGCCCCCACTGGGGACCTGGCCTGCAAACCAGGCATGTACCTTGACTGGGAATCGAACCGGCGACCCTTTGATTCACATCCTGCGCTCAGTCCACTGAGCTGCACCAGCCAGGGCCAGATATATAATTTTAAATATAAAAAGTGAAAGTGTAACGTGACTAGAAAATTATAGTTTGTAAAAATTCAGCAATCTGTACACCTATGATAAATACTTTTGCAATTATATGTTATTTACTAATTAAAACTTTTAAACTGGTTTAAAAGTTTAACTACAAGCTAGTTAAAACTTTCTGAATGGCATAAAAACACCATAAAAATTTTAAAAAAATCAAAATGGGAAAACATATGTGTAACACTTTGGACAGACTCTACCAGGAAAAAGATTTCTCCAAATATCTGAAACAGAGAGAACCCAACACAGGAATTGTTCTCAGTGGCAACTGAAGATGTGAGAAGCCAAAAAGGAGGATGGTAAGCATCTCAGAACTTATCTATAACTGGGTGGAAAAGGAGAAGAATGTGGTGTTCCCTGCATCCAGGGGCCAGGGTCACCTCACTGAAGCAAAAACCAGGCAGGCCTTTCCGGCAGAAGCAGAAACCATAGAGAATACATGGTGGATGCAAGATACACTGTTTAAAGAAAGAGGGGTGAGTGTGGTGGTGGTGGAGGTAGATTATCCCTTCCTCCGGGCTTCTGTATTGGTTTCCTGTTGCTGCTGTAAGAAATCACTACAAAGAAGGTGACTTAAAGCAATACAAATTTATTATTTTACAGTTCTGAAGTTCAGAAGTTTGAAATAGGCCTCAGTGGGCTGAAATCAAGATGCCAGTAGCACTGCATTTCTTTCTGGAGGGTCTAGAAGAGAAACTGTTTCCTTGCCTTTTCTGGTCTCTAGAGGCCACCTGCCTTGGGTTGTGGCCCTTTCCTTAATTTTCAAAACCAGTGACGAGTGGTAGAGTCCTTCTCATACTGCCATCTCTCTGGGTCTCCTGCTCTGGCTCTCTCTTCCACTTCTCGATTCCACTGTAATTCTTGTGATTACATTGGACCCACCTGGATAACCCAGGATGGTCTCCTTATTTTAAGATGAGCTGAGTTGCAAACATAATTCCACCTGCAACCCAGTTCCCTTTTGCCATGTAATACATGTTCCCAGGTTCCAGGGATGAGGACCTGGGCATCTCTGAGGGGCCATTATTTAGCATTCCACACATTGCTGTCTTCCACCACAGCCTCTCATTTTCCAGACTCAGCTGGAAGCCAGCTGATGGGGAAAGACAATCTGCAGGGGTTAGCACCCCATGCCTACTCCTTCCCCCACATGCAGGGCAGGCATAGGAAGAGGGAAGGAGAAATTATTTAACTGCAAAAGGATATCCAGAAAAATGATTAATATCCCTAGAGTAAAGAGTTCTTAGAAATTAATAGAAAATGATAATTAACAAAACAGAAATATGAGTCAAGGAGATGGGTTTGCAGGCTGACAATTTTTAGACAAAGAAATAAAAATAGTGAATCCACAAAGGTTCTCAGCCTCCTTAATATAAATTGATACAATGAGCTATAATACTTCTCCTACCACACAAACTAAAATCAAAAGATTGTTAATACTCAATTTTGGTAACAGTGTACACCATTTTATTACCCTTTATTGTGCTTCACAGATGATGCTCCCCTCTCCTTTTTTTTTTAACAAATGGGAGGCAAGACATTTCACCAGCAAAATAATTATGATTCGTTTTGTTGTGAACCTTGCTTTATTGCAGTGAGCTGGAACCAAACCCACAGTGTCTCTGAAGTATGCCTGTAATGGGCACAACATCTTTGGATGGCCTATGATCTACCAATTCTACTTCTATGGAAAGTTTCACACAGGTGTGCAAAAATATACATACAAAGATGTTCATCAAAGATGGCAGCATTTATGATACCAAAAATTAAACAACTTGAAAATAATTCAAATGTCCATTATGGGATTGATTGGCCCTGGTTCAGTAAAGCAATGGGATGCATCATTTGAAGCAATGACTTGATATGGAACGAAAATATATCTATTGATAGATGGAAAAGAACAGAGCAATATGTATAGCATAATTACAATTCATTTACATATAAGAACAAGAATAAAAATTCTGGTTAATATGAACCAAACTGTTAATAGTGGTTGTTTTGAGACGTGGAATTCTTTGAGGTTTTCATGTTTTACTTTATATGATCCTGTATTGTTTGAATTTAGTATATCAGGCATTTTTTACATAATCAGAAGAAAAGCATAAGAATGTGGATGTAATTAATAGATATTATGGGTTTGAGAATAGAGCAATTTTTTACTTATACTGGATATTTGATTTCAATTTAACACTTCATTAAAAAATACATCCTGAGTCAAGGTGAAAAATTCTTCTCCCAAAATGAATGAATGAATGAATGAATGAATGAATGAGTAAATTGATATTTTCTCTCAGGTCTTTTGTATTCTGACATTTCTCTCAATAAATTTGTTCAGAGAGTTCCTCTTTCTCAGGGTTCTCCCCTCACAAATGAAACTGTCCGGATGTGCTTTCAATTCCTGTCTCTGAACAAAGTGTCTGCCAGGAAGTTCTTTCCCTTTCATTTGGTTTAAGTGATATTCAAACAGACCCATTAATTCACACTTTCATTTAGGAAACAGATCTGTATTGAACTTATATTAGAAATGTGAATTCCTCTAAGGCTGTTTCTCTTGGCACAGAATCATTTCCCCCGGGCCTTGGAATCCTCATGGTCTTGTAACAAAACTCCACTGTGTGGTGATCGTATCTTTCTCTTTTGTAAATGTTTTATTTAATTGTTTAATCATATTCTGAAACATGGAACTTCTTTCCAAATCCTGGGTTCTTGTTTCTTATCTGATTTGAGGGAAAACCATGTACACAGGGGTAAGTGACTAATTTCCTAACCAGTAGGCCATGACTCTTTAATATATTTTCAGCACAAACTTGAAGTGTTGTAATAGCCTGGATTTCTTCATTCTTTACATACTTTATAGGGGTGTGAGGTAAGGTTTGAAGAATAAGGTGGTGGTTCCATGGTAGAAAGAGAACATGAGCATGAGGTGGGGCTGATGAAACCCAAGCTTCACCTATTAGGAGTGGCTGCTCCGATGTGGACTCTACGGTAGATAGGACTTGAAATATCTTTCTTACTACCAGTGTTTATTTCACTATTCCCTCCTACCACAAAATTTACTCTAAATATATACTTTTTCAGCTTTTTTCAGATGATATTTCTTTTTTTTAAATTTTATTTATTTATTTTTAGAGCGAGAGGAAAGGAGGGGGAGAGAGAGAGGGAGAGAAACATCAATGTGTGGTTGCCTCTTGTGTGCCCCCTACTGGAGACCTGGCCTGCAACCCAGGCATGTGCCCTGACTGGGAATCAAACTGGCGACCGTTTGGTTTTGCAGGCCACCACCCAATCCACTGAGCTGCACCAGCCAGGGCTTGAGGTGATATTTCTAAGAAAATTCAGGTATATAAAAATTAATTTATAACTGTTACTTTCTTGTTTAGGAAAGTCTGTCTTCACTGCAAAAGATAAGGGGCCATTTAGTTAACATATGTCTTACATAATCACATCTTGGCTAATCACCAAGAGTTTACCGCACAGTGACAAATACTTCATTTATAAGACAACATTCATAAGAAGAAATCTGGCCTAAACACTGAAACAATCATTCTTTGATTTGAAATCTTGAAGACAATGAGAAATAATTTTATAGTGTCTTTCTACTGTTAAATTCAGTACATGATTATTGAGAGCCTCCTATGTGTTAAGGGCTAGCAAAAATGCAAAGACAGGGAGGACATAGTCCCAACTTTCAAGGCCATCACCATCATGACAGGAAATGAAATTAGTATGATGATGACTATATTACAAAAGAAAATACACCAAATGTCCTTGGAGAGGTATAAACATGGTGTTTATGAGGAAGGAAATACATGTTTAAGAAAAGAGTCATGAAGGAGATGGCATGTGAGAAGTAATATAGATGATTTATATTGGGTATTTGGGAAATACAACTTTCTCCTTTAGATCATAAACTCCATGAGTGTAGTGACCATGTCTCCTTTATTACTTCTCTACACCCGCATATACTAGCACCTTCTATAGTACCTGGCACAGAGTAGGTCCTCAATGAGTGCTTAAAATGGGAAAGAAATGAGCATCAAATATCTACTCTGTGTTAGACCTTTTCCTGGTTGATCTTTATAACAAACCACTGAAGTATTCTTTTAGATGCTCCTAACCCTGTCTCTCTTACCCATCTTCTCTTTAAACCAAAGGGGAAAAAAAAATCATGGCTCAAGGAGGAAATTGACTTGAGATCATCTGGAATATTAGCTCTACGATTAGTCCTGTGTTCAAGCACAGGCTCTGCCACTTAAAAATTATGTAATCGTAGGCAAGGTAATTACTGGTTTCAGTTTCCTGCTCTTTAAAATGGGGATGGTAATACCATGACTCATAGAATTGTAATGAGGATCACATTGGATGAGGTCTATGAAGTGTGTAGGTCAGTGCCCAAGACTTAAAATGGTCAAATGGTGTTAGCTGTTAATTGCATTGTTGTTGCTAATATGAAACAAGAAATAGTATTACCTACTTCACTGAGTTATTTTAAGGAATACATGGAGATTACATGCTATTAATGTGTAAAAACTTTTGTTACCTTATAACAGACTCAATGAGGTCCAAGATATTCAGTGAAAGATTTGCAGTGGTGAGGCAGTTCAGAGATCAAAGAGGCAACGGGTGTAGAGGTTACTAGACGGGGCAAACTGGATTGACGATCAAAGGACAGTGTTAAAGAATTAGAAGAGACATTCTATAAAAGACAGAGAAAAAGGGTGGGAAGGAAGAGTGAAAAAAGGAGGAGGATACAGTCTAAGAACTTAACAGTGAAGAAAAGGTAGCCCAAGGATAAAGTTGTAAGGGTCTAAATAAGATGGGACTGTTGAGAGAGAAAAAAGGGGCCATTGCCCATACTGAAGATGAATCAATTGTGTAAAGTGGAAGGTAGACAGAGTATGTGGGGGACCATTTAGAATGACTCAGTTTAGCTAGTTGTAAACTGGAGGTCTTTGTATAAGCCTTAGGAGTAAGGGGGTTGTACTGTACTTACTATGTTTTACTTGAATTCACTCTCAGGTATTTAAGCAGATATGAGACAAGGCAAAGTTGGGTAAGGAGGTGGGGGCTGACAAGGAGATTGAGGAGATCTGCTTTGTGAGCCACATATACAGTGTGGTACAGTTGTGGGAATGGCGACCTGTGGTCTGGAAACCAGCTGAACGGAATATGAAGTCTCAGGAATATGCAGAGAGGAACTCCTTGGTTTATGAGCTGCTTTTGCTTTGGCAGGCATTTAATTCTTGGCATCAAAATAATGTCAGAGCAGGCAGTTTAAAAGCTCCAGTGTCAGACGGGCCATAACCCACATTGTCATCTGTGCAGTTAAGGAAGTTACAGGGATTTGTAAGAAAGTTTCTACTTGTTTCAGAAACATAGAAATATAACAATTTGATGAGTGCCTTTTAGTGTCGCCTTAGACCAGATGTAGAGATGGTAGTGCCCAAGGGATAATGATCATAGATGGAATGAGTGTTCCCGTTGAGTGTTCCCTTGGGTACTATCTATAATTTTTTTTTCTTCTTTGTTATTTGTACAAATTCACAAGTGAAGAAAACACAGATTACTAATATTTTTGTTTTAAAAAAGGCCACTTTGTGGTGGAGTAACTTGTGATATGTACAACTATCTTCTGAATATTGCGCAACAGGTCATTGTATTTAATGCATAAAATTTGAAAAGTGATTTAGATAAGAATACTGCAAATTCATTACTAAAAAGAGAATATGCCCAGTTTAGTGGTCTGTGCCATGATGATTCTACATACAGACTCTCTGCAATAAGGTGAATTTTACTTATTGGTAAATAAGCATAAGTTTATAACAGTTAAGCATATCTTAAACTTCTTTCTTTTTAAAGATTTTATTTATTTATTTTGAGAGAGAGGGGAAGGGATGGAGAAAGAAACGGAGAGAAACACCAATGTGTGGTTGCCTCTTGTGCGCCTTCTACTGGGGACCTGGCCCACAACCCAGGCATGTGCCCCTACTGGAAATCAAACCAGTGACCCTTTGCTTTGTAGTCCAGCACTCAATCCACTGAGCCACACCAGCCAGGGGTATCTTAAATTTCTTAACTAGAAATCACATTCCTTGAAGGCAGAGTTTGTGTTTTCTGTGTTGTACCTCAGAATACACACTGCCTTGTATATTATGTTAGTTTAAACGTTTTTATATTAGCGGAAAAATATTTAGTAATTGAGACAGGTGTATGGATGCTTAGTCAATGCTTATTGAACTATATGTTTCATATCCAATTTTCTGAGAGGTTTGATTTTTTTCTGTGACTATAGACATGATTGAAAGAGCAAATCCATTACCTACTGTTTTCATTAATTATCTATAACTTCTAGAATAAATCATTCCTGTAACATATGACGCTGTCTGGATTAGACTCTGCTTTCCTGAGCCTGGCTCCCCAAGATACATTTTAGGGCTTCGATTGTACATCTGCCTCCTGGTTGTCTGAATACATATCTTTGTCCATTTTGGGAAACTCCAATGTACTCTCAAGGGCTCCCCATACTTCCTCTTTTGAGAGGAGGGACAGTATTTTTCTATCTCTATATTTATGACAGAGCAGGTGCTGATCTATTGTGGGTGATCAGTAAATGTTCAGTTGAATGAATGTGTACGCGTGACTGGAAATTCTTTACATAATATTGTGTGCATCACTGAATTACCTGATATTTGAAAAATGCAAATGTATTTGTCATTTGAGATTACTTAAAATATGTGACACTTCAACATACTATCTTTAACCTTTTGAGAAATACTTCTTGAAAGAGATTCTCTCCGAGGGCCTGCAAGTGTCCATGACTTACCTATTGTGTGTCAGCTCTGTAATGACACTACCATCAGAACAGATGCAATAATATTATTAAAAAGGTCCTTTCAGTTGGCAAAGTGGTGAGACATTTGCCTGGCCTCATCATTTATTAGTTTTTTTCTTAATGTGCGCTAATGAAAAGTGCTGAGAGTGGTCATATGTTTGAGAACATCCCCCCAGTTGGTAGAAGAATAGCAGGATTTTGTTACAAGCTGATGGGTCACCGGTTTGAGCAGGGTGATTTTCCAGCTTTAATAATCTCACAGTATAGACATTGTGTTTGAGATGCTTATTTCCTGCAACTGTCTTCTAAAAAATGATTTTTAAAATTCAGCTTATATACACTGATGTAACTGGTGCTTAAGTATATCATAAACTAGCCAAGCCATAATGAGATAACAATAAAGAAAATGGCCAGGAAATATTGTACTGTGCAACTAAGAATAAAAAAGAACTACTTTACTATAAGAATTGAGTTAAATGAATGTTTTAAAAATAACACAATGGAGTTATTGTTTAATTGAATTTTCTTCAGAATAATCTCCCTGGTTAGAATAGTTTTTACCAGAAGGAAACAAGGTAGACAGTTTTTTCAATATAGATATCTTCTGATAAATTTCTAAGGAAATATTAGGAAGAAGTGATGGCAGTGTAGCATGATTATATTGATCTGAAATTGTATCATTTTCACAGAGATTGTAATATTCTCTTTGATACCAGATTGACACATTCAATATTCAGCAGCGAAAAAAAAAAAAGTGAATGGTCAGGGTGGTCCCTGTCTGGGAACACAAAGACTGAGGCCAGATGAATAGAAAAAAACGAATTCATTATAAGATAACAATACAGGAAATAAAGGCAAAAAAGAAGAAATCTGTTTTTAGTTGAAAAAAATTGAAGTTAAATCTAAAATACGTGATAAATATGAGATTACCATCTCACTATGTTTTCTATTCTCCAACTAATAGTTATTGCTGAGGAAAGCAATATTTTGAGCTGCATAAAGAATAAACTATATAAAAATATATAATATATAGTGCATATTCTGAAGGTCTCATTCAGGAGGTAAGACAAGATGAAAAGAACTTCATGGAGTAACTAACAACTAACACTTGCTTAGTAACTGAAAGTTTGGAATGTAGTTTTATGTACCATTTTGTAAGTTTAAAAAAGAAATTTCTAGATTTCATTCTTCTATTGGCATTTCCTTTGGCTTTACCTGTGGAAGATGGGATTAATTCTAGGACTGGGATTACTTTTTAGCTTTACTTCAGTTTTCTCAGCCTTTCTTATGGGTCATATTCCCTGATCCTTCCAATTCTTTCATGAGCCAATTTCAACATTATCTCAATGGGATATTGCCCTCTGAATTTGCAGTGATTTTGCTTAATTTTCCAACTTCTAAAGTACATGATTTATTATGGAAATAATACAGACCCTGGGATTTCTAGGCTAGAACTGATTGTAAATATTTTATCTTGTCAGATCGTGTGACTTGACTTCTGGTTAAGAAAGTATGGTTACCTTATCTACTTGTGCCCCCAACTCCTTATCACTCATTTACTCACTAAAACCTTTAACTGCCTTAACTTTTCTGCTATATATATTCTGAATATACATATTATATATTCTGAATTTATACTTTCAAAGGTAACCTTATTGTCAAATCTAGCGGTCTTTTCCTCTCCTGTTTGTTTTCCTTAACTTCTATC